>JAMPIV010021223.1:909293-973034 GCA_024509875.1 Oreohelix idahoensis | reverse complement strand
CATGAGAAAATTATTTGAATGCCTCGATAGACATAGGTATTGATGGACAAGATATAAGAAATACTCCAGTAACCTTTATTGGGAGCAAAACTGCCACTGTAAGATCTGGAAGGAAATCATTCACATAAACATTAACATAAAAAGAGGTGTCAGACAAGGTTGTGTGCTGTCCCCCCCTGCCTATTTAATTTATACACCGAAAAAATTTTCAAACAGATACAGGAAATACCAGGACTGAACATCAGTGGAAGGTCAATAAACAACCTTAGATATGCAGATGATACCGTGTTGTTAGCTGAAAGCGACAGGAGTTACAAGAACTAGTGAAGCAAGTGAACAGTATAAGTCATGAATATGGACTCGACATTAATATTGAGAAAACAAAAACTATGATAATTAGCAAAACAGACGATAAACCCACATTAAAGATGAAGGGGTAAATGGGAGAAAATCCTGGAAAAAAAGTCAAGAGCTAAGTATATCTTGGTCATATAATAACAGAAGATGGCAGATGTGAAACAGAAATCAAGAAAGAGAATATGGAATGGCCAAAGCTACATTCAACAACATGGAAACATATACTGACATCACAAACAGTTATCTCACAAATTTAAAAACTGAGAATCAATAAAGTGTTATATATATTCTGCATTTCTGTATGGTGCAGAAACATGGACGATGAATAAGCATTTGGAAGAAAGAATTGAGGCTCTTGAAATGTGGATATATAGAAGAATGGGGCGTATCTCATGGAAGAGATGAAAACAAATAAGGAGGTCCTAGAAAATCTAGGTATGAAAAGAGAACTAATGAGGGAGGTCAAAGTTCGGCAGCTAAAATACTTTGGCCACATAAAAAGGCATAACACCTTGCAGAAGACCATAACAGAAGGGAGAGTTGAAGGCAAACGTGCAAAGGGAAGACAGCGCTATAAGTGGGAAGATAACATCAAGAGATGGACAGGAAAGAGTCTATCAGAGTGCACCACCAAGACAAGAGACAGAAGACGTTGGAGATCCATTACTTGCCCATCCTTAGTTGTGGAGGATGGCAGGCTGATGATGAGAATACAGGTAATAAGGGGGACACCTTAAGTATGTGTCAGGAAAACGCAATACTCAGAAGGATGCGTTTCGTTTCTATTCTTTATCATCGTTTATTGTTTAGTTACAGCAAAAATTTACTATCTCTGGAAAAGAAAGGAACAGTGGCCTGAGCCTTAAGACAAGGGAACCATTCTTTGTAGACTCTCCCTTGACATTTCTGGGAAAATCGAGCTACACCCGACAACCTTTAGCCAGAGACTGTGTGTGAGCAGTTGTGTTAAAAAGAAACCAAATCCCATATAAGTAGGAAGCAGAACCGTTCATTGGCAGCTAAGTTCAATATATGCTGCCACTTGAACTTCTTGTAACAATATACCTCCTAGCACGACCGTGATGATAATTTTTTCTTGATCCATAACTATATAAAATTATTTTCAAATTGTTAAAACTTAAGTAATTATAAACATTTTTTTAATTTGTAAAGTTACAAATTTAACTGAGATTTTATCATTTTAAAGTTACTGCATGTTTGTCTCAGTCAATTTACCAGACACACTCTAAACTGAGCAATACCAGAATAATAGAATTCCCCTGAGTTAATCAGAGGTGGGGGCTTAAACGAGCTAACATAAACCATTGCTTGATTCTTCACAAAAGTGTGTCAGCAGATTCTAGAATAAACGTGCTACGCCCAAAGCAGCATTGTTTTCGCTTATCTGACATATCTTGTGAAGACTCACTTTGTGATATAAAGTGTCATTACCCTTCTATCTACATCTCTGCCAAGAGTAATCTTGTGCGATAAGGTAGACACCTTTGAAGCCCATATTAGATACTCTTGAGTTTTGGCCACTGTTTGACCACTACTGGAAAGCAGGGGAGGGCAATACTGTAACAGGTCTCGAGCCGACAACCAAAGAAACAGGGACAACAAGGAGGTCAAACCACTCAAACACCAGGAGACGCAATTTTATTTCCATCCGAGCCTTTACTGAGCTGTGCAAAGTAGATTTTTACTTTTCCTTACTTACATCGAGTTGTGTGTACAACTTAGTGTCTAATTTAAAGTTTTAGCTAATGTTCTTTTTTAAAGCCAGACTACAAAAGCTGGATACATTTTTCTTTGGCTTTGTGCATGATTTATTTCTTGTGATGAATGTTTCAAAACTGATGTTTTATTTAGTGTCTCAGGTTGCACGGACTATAATAATCTCGAGCAACCAGATGAAAAGACAACTTACCACAGGCTATACGCACTTTTTCTTTTCAATGCGATCAATTTCTGTCGCGAAATCATTACGTTCCTTCCACCGTTGTAGTATTGCGGCACAGGTGAAGTTAGTCATATAGTAGATACTTTGCTTTAAGGGAGTGATATGTTAGAGACTATACGGTACTAGGTTCCAGCTTTATGAGTCAAGTCGTTTCGTTTTCTTCATTGTCTTTTTCTTTCCATGGATAGATGGTGTTAAAAGATCATGAAGAAATAGAGCGTGACACTGACCAAAGATACTGACATCTCATTACAGCAAAAATTATTCGTCCCTTTGATGCCTTAGTCAAAAAAGGTGACACAATAATAATAAAAAAAAGGAATACTAGAACTAGAATAAATACTTGATACAGTATGATATCGTTTATCCGAATGTCAGTTATCCGAACCGTCAATAATCCGAACCGTCGCCGCCGCAAATAAAAAAAAATAAAAAAATTGCAAATTTCGACTTGTAGTGCACTAACGGTTATGCTGAATTTTTACTTCTGTTGCTTAATGCATTCTTTTCCGATTGTTTATTCGAAGATATGTTCATTCCTGCATAGAAAATTAATTTGTTATTACTGGAGTTAAAAATCAAATTTTGACTTTAGCTACTGTATGGACTTTAAGCAGTCTCGTACACGGCAAACTAATTTATGCTTGTGCTTGGAACAGGCACCCACATCAGGGGAATAACACATTGCTACAGAGAGCATCACTACAAGGGCTTGTGGAATGCTTGGTACAGACTTCCTGCAAGGGGACCAACTCTAGTGGTGTCCATTCCTTACCGAGAAAGGGAA
Organism: Oreohelix idahoensis; assembly: GCA_024509875.1. Classification (NCBI taxonomy): domain Eukaryota; kingdom Metazoa; phylum Mollusca; class Gastropoda; order Stylommatophora; family Oreohelicidae; genus Oreohelix; species Oreohelix idahoensis. The sequence goes on along the minus strand of JAMPIV010021223.1, from coordinate 969,927 downwards.
TTAATAAAATGGTTTTGAGCCTCACGATTCAATTATCTCCCTTTAACGTGGCAATGACTGCGCTATGAAACGGTTAGTGGATAGATATTCCGTATTACTGGTCACTTGTGGCGTTATGAGAGCGTCCATTGGCATAGTGGTTAGAGCGCTGGCCTCTAGCGGCATAGGTAGCGGGTTCGAAATATGGTAGCGTTCACGGCTTCAGTTACTTAGCTGTAACAGTGTACCTTACTTTGCTCTTGAGTGAGGGAAGGAGAGAAGGAACTGGTCACACCCTCTCGAAGTTAGACCTAGTACAGTGAAGTCTCTAACATTTCACACACCCACGGAAGTAGCTGTATAACGGAAGTATATGGGATCTAGCATTACTGTTTTTTACCATAAAGACATGGGGAGGAATTACTAAGAGATTTTTTTCATGTTTGTAGGAGTTATCTGTCTCCCTTCCCGCTTGGAGTCATCTGCCCATGATCTATGTTAATAATCGCCACTGATAGGCTGTACATACGTATGTACATGTGTTTGTGTGTGCCCGCTCGCACAAATTTTCAAACTCCTACGGTTCTACTATTTGCATTGGGGAAAAGCCCTATTTCAATCAGTCGATCAATAAATCAATCAGTCGATCAATAATCAATCAATCAATATCCTTTAGCTCCCCAAAGAGCATATGCCTTCAACAAACATATTCCAAGTCCTACTGTCACGTGCCATCGGCTCAAGCTCTTTCCATATTTTCCTTACCATTTTCACTTCTGTCTCCAATTCTCCTCACCATGTGTTTCCTGGTCAGCCTCTGCCTGACTGTTCCAGAATAAAGAATGCTATTGATACAGAGTAAATATTAGCAAGGGGAGATGATCTTGAAAATGGTAAGCGAATAGATTCGATTGCGGGTTACGTTGCTTGGTTAAGCTGATGTTAAGTTAAAATAGTATTAGGGGAATTCCCTCGTATGTTCGAGAAGTAAAGTTAGAAAAGCGTGTGAACGCTAGGCAGTTCAATTGTGAAGGTGTATTCACTCCGAACTGTTGTGAGCTACGGGGTTTTGGCTATTTGTGGCTAGCCCGTGCAAGTAGTGAGACTGAGCGGTGTTTTTTGAACAGCCGGGTCTCGTATCTGTTTTAGGCGGGAGAAGGGTATTCCCGTGAAGCAGTCTGTTTTTGGGCACCGACTGGAGAGGTCGGCCCTACAGTGTGTGTTTTGAGTATGCCTGCGCAGTGCAAAAGTTATAGAGGCCATTATTTGTGTAGGCCAGTAATTCCTGAGTTAATTGAAGAATTATGTTTGTTAGTATTTTGAAGAGGTAAGGATCCATAAGTATCTTGAGGATGCTATTTATGCAGTAGCACGGCGATGATGTCCGTTTGCTATCTGTGAGGAGGCCACATTATTATTGTAGCACGGCGAGGATGTCCGTTGCTGAGAATTTATGCTATTAGCACGGCGATGATGTCCGTTTGCTAACCGGATCCATTATATTTGAGGAGCGTCTTTGATGAGGCATATTTGAGGAGGCCATTTAAGTAGTTAGCACGGCGAGGATGATGTCCGTTTGCTAACCGGATCCATTGAGGTGATTTGAGGAGGCTATCATTATTTATTATATTAGCACGGTGATGCCGACCGTTGCTAGAAGGATCCAGGAGAATATTATAGCGCATATTTGAGGAGGCCATTTAAGTAGTTAGCACGGCGAGGATGATGTCCGTTTGCTAACCGGATCCATTGTTATTATTGAGAGGCCATTATTGATTATATTAGCACGGTGATGCCGACCGTTGCTGAGAGGATCCAGTATTGAGATTGTATAGCGCTAATGATTCTGAGAAGTGGAGATGTGACTGGAGTACTGTATTATTGTATTGCTATGACTTGCACTTTGATTATGACTGTGTATTCTATATTAACGTAACGTGTTGTGGTGTAATAAACGTCATTAACTTTAACCTGCCGTTACACCATTCCATGCCTCTGATGCGTGTACCTGTAGTGTGTGAATGTACCCACGCACACTCACTGCAACATTTAACACGGTAGGAAAACAGTAGTCGTGACAGTGATAACGCATGACCATAAATAGCTTGGGTGGCGAAATCTATGTCAACAAACAGATTGAATTCACTAACAGTATCTCGTGTGTAGCAGTGGTATGTTAGTCTTAGAGAATTTGATATTTTCAACATTCGCGTGATATAAGAATTATGTTCTGCTCTGTGTGGGACGCATTGAACAGTTTGACCATTAAAGTAACACACATCACCATTTATTCAATCTCCAAGACCATGTCATCAGTTATAATATTTAATAATTGATTGGTAACTTTAAAGTATTCTTCAACTTTTCCCTTCGGGTAAAATAAAATCAGTTCTCTACAGATTGGTGGGCCCGATTATTTAACGGAATGCAACCTACGGAGTTCGCGTGATAGGAGAGCCACTGTGGGCGCTGCTTATGTATCCACGCATTGCTCCATAGTCCTCGACCTAGTTGGTTTACTGTGTCCAACACGGTAGAATATAACAGTGGGAAGTAGACAGGTTGTTGGTAGACAGTCAAGTTTAACTAAATGTGAAGTGTTTTTGAGGAGTCGTTTGCAGATTATCTCAAGTCAAAAGTCACGGAGGTTGCTGTGCTGCGTTTCTGTGTGCGGATGCTGTGTTGAGCGCATTCTACACTTTGGCAAGAACCTAAGAGAAGAAAGTCTAGTTCGTGTACCTTTCTGCGCTGGAACGGTTTTATCTGCAGAACTTTGTGATATCTGGTGTGTTGGCGGAAGGGACGGAAGTATATTAAGATAAGTGATTTTGTTCTGTGTAGATTGTGCCACTTTTCTGCATTTCAGCAAGTCTGCCTATACTATCCATCACTTATTTTGTTGATAATTGTCGTTGTGTTGTCGATATTTATATCGATTGATTGTACAATATGTTGATGCATAGGTAATGTATGCTATATATAAGTACTATAACAGAAATTGGTGTACAGTAAGTGATTGAGTCAGTTGAAACTCTTATAAAATGTGGATGCTCCAGGAGGATATCAAATACCGTGAACTATTAGGATTTGGAGACCGTGAGCTGACTGAGTCTGAAATAATAAGACTGCAATGTGAAAAGGAAATTGATGAAAGTAATGAGAGGTATCGGAAAAGGAAGCTAGAAGAGAAGAAGCAACTGGACATAAAACAGAGTACCCTAGAGCAAAGGGAAAGTTTCATAGAATGTAATGCTGAAGTAAGTAAGTTACATGAAAAAATGTCTAAACTTACAGATGATTTAGGCAAACCAAACTCAGAACTTGCTAGTGTGCAAGCAAGTTTGGATTCAGCATTGTTAAACATAAAGCAATTGGAAGTTCAGATGAAAGAGAAGCAAATTGAGATGGAAAATATTACATAAGAGGCCCAGCAGAATAAACAGATGTATGACAAATTGAAAATGGAGAACAATGAACATGAGCAAACTTATATAAAAATGCTTCATGAGGTGATGAATGATAATGAGATTCTCAGTGATCAAATTAAGAAGATGAATATTGTACCCCTTAAGAAGAATAATGAGATTATGAATAACAATGATGATATTAAGATTGAGTCACTACAATTAGAGTTGACTCAGTTGAGTGCAAATAAAGAACAGTATGAGACAGAGACATTGTTAAAATTGACGGCTGAGAGAGAGAAGGTCACTAAGATTAAAGATTTACTAGCAGAGGAAAGCTGTAAAGTTTTAAGAGCTGAGAGTTTAAACAAGAAATTAGGTGCAGAGATTTCACTTAGAGATAAGGAAATTGCAGATGCAAGGAGAAGAATGGACGGTCTACTCGACATTCTCTTGCAGGAAAAAAATGTGGTCTTCTGTCAGTGTTGACAGTAATGGACAAAAAGCAAAAAGTCAGTCCTATACACTTTTTGCTGATTCTAAAGTCAAGATTAGTGGAAGCAGGTCTTTTCGTGGGAAATATAACTTTCAACGCAATACCGATGATTTAGGCGATATTGGTTCCTGGCGGCAAACTAGCAAAGGAAAATCTACAGTGTTAGACAGTCCTGTGGATAGCAAAAGAATTAATAATAAATTTCAATTCAAGATGTTAAAAGCCAACAAGGGATTAATTAGGAACCCTGATGGCTTGATAACAGGGGGAAAAGATAGAACTACTTGTTCCAGGAAGGAAACATATTTTGTGAAAAACAATAAAGATATTGTTAAATCTTTCGGTCATACCCAGTCAAGTCAGTGTGACCCATTTCTTAAACACACTGCCACAGGCAAAGAGAAAAACACTTTTGATAGGAGATATAACCCGGAGGTTAAAATGTACCAAGGGAGTTCTTCATATAGTAACGTTTCTTCTCCTAAAAACAAGAAACAATTTGACAGATCACAACATTGTGATTCTAAGAGTATTAGAAATTATAGTGGAAATAATTATGTGAAAGTTTGTCAATCTGGTAATAAACTTTTTGATAAAAAGCCAGTTCCATCTAGTAGATATTTTTATCCAAGAGGAAATGCTAATCATAATTATGCTAACTGGGATGTAAAACAGTACAACTGTGTCAATAGAACAAATAACAATGTCCTTAACAGCAATTATAGAAATTGTAACCAGGTTAGCTATACTCCACATGAGAGCAAAGTTATTAACAAGCAAAGTAATAATACTGTTGATTGTCACACTAGTGGTGTCGAAAGGTCATCTCGTTCTTGTGAACGTAGTAATTTTTTTCAGCCTACAACAGGGATGAACTTTCGTTACGGTCAAGTGATCGCTAAGCCTTCTGTGATGTTTACACGTTTAAGGAGGACTTGCTGAGGTGTGTGAAAAGGGGCCAAGACTCTACTCCATCACAAGGGATAGGTAAACGTGAAAGTTGATTTTCCGTTTTCCTTATTAAATCTAACAGATGATTAATAGAAATTTTCATTTGTATTGTCTCGTAGCGTGCGACGTTGTGATGCGTTGGCGCACTTGTTGACATTATTCGTGAAGAATGTGGATTATCTATCAAGCAGAACCTATGAGCGTCTCGCTATACATCTGACGAGTCACTTTTTGGAGGATCAAGAATTATTGACAGATTGTCGGGATATATTTTTTTTTACAGCTGATTTATTTTTAGAATAGTACATGTTATTGCATTCTGTGGATAATATATCATATGATGTTTATTAAATATTTGTAATTTCTTTGAAACATTATGATGTTCATTTTGATGCATCATTTGATTGCTAAATATATATTTTTTGTTGAACATATATGATTGTTTCGATAATGTACCAGTCCAATTTTTATGCAATTATATACTATTCTGTTTTCATAGTGTGTAACATATGTGTTGGTAATAATTTGTGTGTAATTTTTGATAAATGCAGTGAGCGGTGTCAAACCTGTGCTCATTTAGATCATAATTATTGATCTGTATATTTTTCAGGTTGTAGCTGTAATTGTTAGGATAATTATATGAATTTATTGTTATGTTGTGTCATATGTTGAAACACTGACCTTGTCAGAGCATAGTACCTAGAATTTAAATAATAAGATTTTTTTCAACATTTTTGCAACAAATTAATTTGATAAACAAAACCTTTGCAGGTATTTTTATAGGACTTCTTTTTCATATCCTATTGTACCAATGGATTTTGGATTTATTTATAGTATATATCATCAGGCTGAGTAACATATAAATTTACAGCTAAATAACTCTATAGCTAAGCTAAACGAAATTTTCAGCCAGAATTAACTTTTAAATTAAATTAAACTTTTTTGTAAAATTGATAGACACATCTGATACTTTTGTTTGTTTAAAGATGGACAGATTGTTGTAATACATTATGTTATGTTTGTATGTTGGAAAGTTGATATACAGATGACATTGTATTTTTCTTAGGTGTTTTTTGGTGATGTATTTTTTGAAAAAATAAAAACTTACATGTTTTGATTTAAGTGTTTGTCTAGAGATAAGATATTTTATGCTTCTCTCATTTTGTTAAAAGTTAATTTCATTGTTAGTTTATTATTTATGACTTAGAATTACTTAAATAATAATTCGATTTTTTGATAACTTATCGTTCTGAAATATTTTGTATGGTAATTTTGGGAAAAGAATTGTTTTTTGGCATTGTAATTTATTTTTGTGTGCCCTATGATTGAAAGGGATATTACTTCTTTGGAAACTTGTCTTATTTGATATTATGATGTATTTTTATTATTTAGCGGTTGATTGTGCGTTAGGTCAAAACTTAGTTATCGCAAATGCTATTATTTGTTTGTGTAAGGTTTATAATTTATTTTCAGTTAAGTATAATTTTTGTAACTTAGTTAAATTACTTATTAGACTTTGTTTAGTTATGAATTATTCTTTTTGTGGTGTTAGTATAGATATACTTTGACATTTTGTTTTGTGCCTTGTAATCATGTTTGTATTTGATTTTTGAAAGATATTGTCTGATCTAAACATTTATTAGTACGTATTGTTATTGACTTTCCATGCGTTCATACCTTTGCTTTCCATTCGTCTTTGTTGACTATCCTTCATTTCATTCTATCTTTTGTTGTCTTTCGATATGTGTTCATATCTTGTTTATATTTCTGTATCACATCTTCGTTTCTCTTCATTCTACTTGTATACTTCTTCTTCTTTCGATACTTATACTTTCATTCGTTGTATTCTTGAGTTAATTATATAACGTAATATAATGTAACTAGTATTTTGGTAAATTTGTATTTATTTTTCATGAAATTGTTTTACTTATTGATTATTATGTGGTATTGTTAATTGTTTCTCATTTTCCGATTTCTTACTTTCCTTTACTACAGATCATTCTTCTGTTGTTTGATCTTGTTCTTTCACTTTCTATTAGTTGATTCTTGTACTAAATGTACTTAGTTTGGTTTTGTATTAAGATTAATTTTGGTATGCTTGTATTATGATTGATGCTTGTGTTGTAATTTACATCGGTAACATTCATTGGGATATTTGATTGATTATGTTTGATGTTTTAGTAGTAATATTACATTTATTGCTGATATTTCTGGTAGATGTACTATTTTCATTTATGGATAGGTACATTTTATGATAGGTACATTTTTCGGTAGCCATATAATATAATTTCATTTATCTCTAAATTTTGGGACTTAAATTTTCAAAAAAAAAAAAAAATGATAATCATTTTTTTTCCCGGGTGGTGTGGCAACTGATACAGAGTAAATATTAGCAAGGGGAGGTGATCTTGAAAATGTTAAGCGAATAGATTCGATTGCGGGTTACGTTGCTTGGTTAAGCTGATGTTAAGTTAAAATAGTATTAGGGGAATTCCCTCGTGTGTTCGAGAAGTAAAAGGTGTATTCACTCCGAACTGTTGTGAGCTACGGGGTTTTAGCTATTTGTGGCTAGCCCGTGCAAGTAGTGAGACTGAGCGGTGTTTTTTGAACAGCCGGGTCTCGTATCTGTTTTAGGCGGGAGAAGGGTATTCCCGTGAAGCAGTCTGTTTTTGGGCACCGACTGGAGAGGTCGGCCCTACAGTGTGTGTTTTGAGTATGCCTGCGCAGTGCAAAAGTTATAGAGGCCATTATTTGTGTAGGCCAGTAATTCCTGAGTTAATTGAAGAATTATGTTTGTGAGTATTTTGAAGAGGTAAGGATCCATAAGTATCTTGAGGATGCTATTTATGCAGTAGCACGGCGATGATGTCCGTTTGCTATCTGTGAGGAGGCCACATTATTATTGTAGCACGGCGAGGATGTCCGTTGCTGAGTATTTAGGTTGTTAGCACGGCGAGGATGATGTCCGTTTGCTAACCGGATCCATTATATTTGAGGAGCGTCTTTGATGAGGCATATTTGAGGAGGCCATTTAAGTAGTTAGCACGGCGAGGATGATGTCCGTTTGCTAACCGGATCCATTGAGGTGATTTGAGGAGGCTATCATTATTTATTATATTAGCACGGTGATGCCGACCGTTGCTAGAAGGATCCAGGAGAATATTATAGCGCATATTTGAGGAGGCCATTTAAGTAGTTAGCACGGCGAGGATGATGTCCGTTTGCTAACCGGATCCATTGTTATTATTGAGAGGCCATTATTGATTATATTAGCACGGTGATGCCGACCGTTGCTGAGAGGATCCAGTATTGAGATTGTATAGCGCTAATGATTCTGAGAAGTGGAGATGTGACTGGAGTACTGTATTATTGTATTGCTATGACTTGCACTTTGATTATGACTGTGTATTCTGTGTTAACGTAACGTGTTGTGGTGTAATAAACGTCATTAACTTTAACCTGCCGTGACACCATTCCATGCCTCTGATGCGTGTACCTGTAGTGTGTGAATGTACCCACGCACACTCACTGCAACATTTAACACGGTAGGAAAACAGTAGTCGTGACAGTGATAACGCATGACCATAAATAGCTTGGGTGGCGAAATCTATGTCAACAAACAGATTGAATTCACTAACAGTATCTCGTGTGTAGCAGTGGTATGTTAGTCTTAGAGAATTTGATATTTTCGACATTCGCGTGATATAAGAATTATGTTCTGCTCTGTGTGGACGCATTGAACAGTTTGACCATTAAAGTAACACCCATCACCATTTATTCAATCTCCAAGACCAGTCATCAGTTATAATATTTAATAATTGATTGGTAACTTTCAAAGTAATCTTCAACATCCCTAAATAAATCAGTTCTCTACAGCTATCCACAGGCTTCCTCAATGTGTGTCATATCCATCGCCATCGTAAAACGTCTATTAGAAGTAGTGTATTTACTGTTTTTGCTTCTTCCATTTTTGTAATCTTCTGCAGCACGGGATCACCACTGCAGTAACCATCACCACTGCAGTAACCATCACCACTGCAGTAACCATCACCACTGCAGTAACCATCCTTTAGCAGAAGATCTGCACAAACGTATGAGCTCTTGCAGACGTGGGTTCTGTAGCAATTTGCTTTACATTTAAGTTTTTCCAGAGCCATGTAGGACGAACGGATATAGCGACATGATAATGGTAGGAAATATTTCACAGAGCATTTTAACATGGTTTAACCTGGCAGTCAGACGCAGTTCCTCTTCAGACAAGTGTTTAGCCATTACAACTCTTCTATCTTCTTACTTTTACACTGTTTAATCTTATCATCACAACACAAACCATCATTTAACATGAAAAACCGAACCGTCTGGTACTGCCGAGATTCGAACCCATCTCATCGAAATGACATATGAATCCGAGATGTGTCACCTTGGAGTTCTGGTTAGATTATCCGGAACGACAAACATGTCTCCCTTTTATTCGCTGTCGGATATTTTGTGTTTTCCGAGTGTGTGTAATTGTGTTATCACTTTCTGCATCTTAATGATTCGTACAATGTTGATGTTTGTACTGACGGGTTGCTATATTTGGATTGAAAGATGATCCAGTCTCAAAAGCCGGCGTTGGCACAACCATCTTTCTTCACTGCCTGTTCGAACTTATTTCCATCCATCTGCGGACGTCAATTACGTCATCCCCTCGCGTGTCTGCTCGGATACAACAACCTATTCTCGTACACGATAGCTATCACATGTGTTGACCAGCACGCGTCTGCCTTTACCACTTAGTTTGTTCGGAATGGCTTGCTCCCTTTCAGAATGATCAGGGTTTTGTTATTACCTCTATAGCGTTCATTATTCCTTCCTTTCAGATCCCCATTCTTATTGCATTATGGTTATTATTTCCATATTCACGTTGTCTGGCTGTCTGTGACATCGTGTACGACAGGCCCTCCCGCCACCGGTATTACAAAAGACGAATAAATATATTTCTTTCTTTATAAGGACATTACTTTTTATTTGAATGGCATGGCGATAGAGAACGGCGAGGTTGAGCGTTGGGATGGTTATCTTAGCTCGTAAACAAGTTGTTACAAGAACCACCACTCATACAGGACATTAAGTAAAATTGGGTGGTTTTCTAGCATGGCTGCAAGTAGCTGTAGTTGGTACTCCATGCTCTGTACGCACAAAAATAACGTATGCTTATTCAAATTTATTTAATTCTGTGTCGATAGTATTGCACTCAGTTCCCCCTTGTGTTGTATCCCACCTTAAAAATAGTGCCCCCTTGTGTTGTATCCAACCTTGTAAATAGTACCCCATTGTGTAGTATCCAACCTTGTCAATAGTGTCCCCTTGTGTTGTATCCCACCTTGTAAATAGTGCCCCCTTGTGTTGTATATTAATTTATTGTGTATTTTCTCACCTTGTAAATAGTGCCCCATTGCGTGTGCATGTGCGTGTGTGTGTGTAACTCTGTTCACGACTCCAAAGTGTCACCCTTCTGTTGGTTTTCAGCCTGACCTGGGAGTATAGCCCGTTCAACCTGGGTGGTAATTTCCATATTGGCAGTTTGTTATTAAGTTTATCCATTCTGACAAGTTGACGTGTGTGATAAAATAAAAATTGAGTACAATAACTTACTAATCTGACTTGCAAAGCCCTTTGCGGTTGTTTCACAGCCTGCATGATGCTTTTTTCACAGTTTCGCAAAGTTCTTAATTGTTCTTTCAGGTCCAATTGTTTCAGTAGATTATGTATTGTGGACGCCACTAGACATCTTGCGTCTACTACCACAGCTATAAACTTTGCCGTGAACGTCTCATGCCTGAGTTCTGTGACCAGATCATTATACAAATTTGATTTATAAATAGATACATAATGTGAACGCTTGACAACATAGCAGAATAATTATATACTCCGGGGTATACTAATTATCACTGGCGCGTAATTATCCGTCCTATTTTGTATTCATCTAAATTCACAAGAGTGGGGCTTCTCTGCTAGAGTAAAAAGCAGAATCGTCGCTGAACATAGCAGCCTTACATGATAACAACCTCCAGCATGAGAATGGAGGTAGAGGCAGCTATGGCAGCCTTAAGGTGACTTCTTCTTCTTTAATCCTTAGCCACTGACCGTCAAAGCAGTCAGTGGCCATCACACCTAGTGGCGTCTTGTAGGGCAACAAGAAATTGATTCCACTTTGCTCGGTCGGTGGCCATCCAGTGCCCCAACTCTGGTTCCAGTGGCTTCCTTTCGGCTTTCACCACTGACAGTCATAAAAACCTCAGACTCCGGATGTCCGTCCCGCAGCAAAGTTTGTTTATTCGTTGTTGTTTCCGTAACTTCAATTTTTTTTTTTTACATAGACAGGGGTGTCAGCCCTATACTAAAACCCCCAACCTAGAGGACAAGGGTGTCTGCTTTAGTCTGACCCCTGCCCGCGCAAACCTGTCCAGCTTGGTAGAACCTGTCACGAAATGGATTTAAGACTAGAGACTGTCTACATATAGTGACAAGACACTAGTGAGAAGAAAGACTGAAAAGATAGATTTAGAAGAAAATGATAGTGAAATGTGAACAGTTGTCACTATTGGCTCCGAGGTTAAGAACCGAGGTTGATTCTTTCCTCGCCACTTCGGACGTCTTATGTGCTATAGTTGTCAACGACCTCTAGCTACCCTAAGGGGATAAGGTTATATCAAGATTCACAAACACCAAGATACAGACAACATATAGCTACTGTACTTAAATGAAATGACTGATTCAGCTAAAAAAGTATACAAGTTTTTATTATACACCTATAAACAAACAAAAAAACTCATATACATGTCCAATACATAAAGTGCGAGGGTGCACACCTGGAACAAAATCAAGCACAGTTAAAAATGCATCAACCCAAACCCTTCTCCCACAATTGCAACCTGTATGGGGACAGAAGTTTGGATTAGACAAAAATAAACCACACTGCACTTGGTGGGGTCTCAGATGTCAATTCTCCACTTCAACAACTATTCTAAATTAAATGTTAAGTGCACAGTCAGCTGGAACAACTACAAAGTGTCTACACCAACTCTGCGCAGACTCTGTTTCTACACAGCCTATCCTGAAATCTCTTGCACACTGCTACACAATTAACTCGTCTAAAAAACGTCAGCAGCTGTCATCTGCTATACCCGGGACAACACTGCGACGACTTCTGTGGAGAGTATGGTCACCCTCTCTCTCTCCACCATTCTGGAACTGATGACTAAGGTTTAAAAAGAACCCCACTGGATTCTGGAAATTGGAATAGGTAGCTGGTTTCTCCAAACACCTCTGGAGTTTCCTGCCCGATTACCGCTAACTGGGCGATAGGCCTTCGGCTTTATTATGGCCGTGACGAAGCGAAAATAAAATTACAACAACGCTGGCAGCATGCCAAATCTGCGTGTGTAACAGAACGAGCTTAGCGCTCATGGATTTTCCCACGAATGCTATTTCCACTAGAGAAATGTCTTCCCCTGCCTGGAAAAACGGGTTTTTTTCTCTTTTCTTCGTCCTCCTCTGGCAAGATCTCAAACCCTGCGTCTGAGATGCCGATCTTTTTGCCGGGAGGAAGTTATTGCAACTTCCGCTCTGCCCCCTCAAAAAAGCCGCGCTACCTGCTGTTAGACAAAAAAACACAACAGCTAAACAACACGTAAATAATACATTTCTAATAACATATAACTCCCCTACTCTCTCCCGTTAGCCTATTACCATACAAAATCATGCCAACAAAGTCCGCTCCCCCACTGAGCTCCCTTCTCTCCCATCTCTACCTGAGCCCAAAATAAACAATGGCTGACCCAGATCGTCTGACCTAGGGTTCTGCCTGACTGGTTACAACCACAACCGTTTTTCACACTGAGGACTGACCTGTCCAAAAATACTAAGGCCCACTTCTCGCGCTGACAACATGCAGCCATAATGATTAACACAAAATAAAATATCTCTAGGCATCAATATCCCGTTCAGAAAAATTAGATCACATAAAATGTAATAATACAAAATAATTCCCTTTAAAATTACATTTCACGTCGTCTGACTACACAGACCAACAATGCACCCACAATAACATATAACCAGTTTACGCCAGCATCTGCTTGCCGTCAAAAGTTATACAATGAAAACCCCGTAATTCAGCCACGTGGTGCCGCAGTTTCGCAACCACGCGCTCCTGCATAAATATACATTAATGACAGCACCCACGTGCTTCACTCTCTCTCTCCCCTCTAAACATCGTATCAAATAAATATACAGTAATGAACGCACCCACGTGCTCCAATTAATACCTCTATCACTCCCGTGCTTACAGTAGATGGGTAACTATATAATATAAATAACTTGTAGCATTACATTCTCAATAAAATCACAAATACACAGACTCCCGCTATTCTGTACATTTACCTACGACAGAGATGCGGGTTTCTCTCCCGACCCACTTTGCAATAAATACAAAGCACGTCCGTGGCATCTCAACTTTTTAACCATGCCGCTATTCCTGAATTAAGGAATTATTATGAACCTCTAAAGTTTCTCAAGTCTATCACTAAGATAATATTTGATGGCTCTGGCAATAAGAATTAACATTAAACTTAAACTTCCCAAGAAACTTTACTGATCGGCCTAGGCTTAGACAAAAATTAAATAAAGTTACCACGAAAATTCATGCTTACCAAATCTCGAATTTTCCCACTGAAAGGCAATCGATAATTTGACTCAGGCACGCGGCTTGGCAATTAATTTTTAGAGACCGAACTTATGAAAATCGGGCGTATTTATTATCAAGACCCCACGCGCCGACTTCATGACGTCATATGCGCGGCGTGGTTCTAAGCCAATGGGAGCTCTGCATTTCAACTGCAGTTAGCTCTCAGCCAATCAGAACCTTAGATCATTCTGATGCAACGTGCATGGGTTTTAGACAAAGAAACGGGATTAAGCCCTACCCTCTAGTAGCAAATGAAGCAACAATGTCGGAATTATATATATATATATAATCCCGAAAATGCGTCTAGCCGCATGCCATATCTTTAAAAAGACTAAAACTGGTGCCAATCTGATCTAGGCTCTAAAGTCCTTCGTCTAGAATAATAATGCAACAGTTCCCTACACACCAACACTAAACAAGACTACTAGTCATAGAGAAGGAACATAGATGTAGATGAGATGAAACTCCACCGTAATCTCTCTGAAAAACGTAAATAAATAGAAGGAGAAGAAACATGGGGAAGGATTTTTCTGTAATCCCTCCAAAAATGCAAGGGGAAAAAGACATGGGCCATTTGAAAGACAGAATCTCAGTACTTCCGTCACAGAACCTTCCAGGAGTAAAACTCCCGCTGGCATAGCTCTGGGGGTAATCAGGATACGCAAGCCGCCATACCTCGACAAGGTATTGACACCGGTGATGGCAGCTTAAGGTGACTGCCTGAAACTTTAATATGAGGTCAGTTATTGTATCAGACTCACAATCCATGGTTCTGAAGGTCCAAATTGGATGGCTCCGGCATGAATGGAAAACCTCCATAGAAGCCTCGAATCTTCAGAAACTGGTGTGGATCTACTGTCCTGATCATGCAGGGTTACACGGCAATGAAAGAGCTGACAGACTAGCTTCAAGAATACAGCGGGGAGGAGGGGGGGGTCCACTTAAAGTTAGTCTCCCCTCAAGTGTTTTATGTGCTCTTACAGTGGGGGTTTATCTAGCAAGTTATTGTACAATATGAGATGGACAAAACAAAAACAAAAAACAAATAGTAATACGTCTTACTTAGAGAAAGGACAAGGAAAAACCTACGTTGCGGCCACAAGGCCTTTGTCAGGGACAGACAAACAAAAGACAGAAGGGAAAGAAAGTAAGAATTAAGTGGAAAACATGAAACTATAGAAATAAGAGAAAAATACTCCCTGATGTGTGTCACATGTCGGAGCAAAAATGCCCGCTACTCAATTTGTCTGTTCCTGACGAAGGCCTTGTGGCCGCAATGTGACGGTATTGTCTCCCCTGCTTTGCACTAGTGGTCCAATAGTGGCCTAAACACAAGAGTATCTAAAGTGGATCGTCAAAGGTGTCTACCTTTGCACAAGATTACTCTTGGCAGAACTTAGAAGAATAAAGATGCTTCTATCTCACGGGAGTCTTCACAGGATATTCAGAAAAGCGAAAACAATGCTACATTGGCTGAGCACGTAAATTCTATGATCTGCCAACAACTTTTGTGAAAGATTAAGCAATTATTAGTTTCAGCTCGTTTAAGGCGATTTTTAAGAGATTCAAAAAGTTAAGAAAGGGAAGTGGAAGGAGATGCGGGCCCCCCCCCCCCCCCCCCCCCCCCCCCCCCCCACCCCCCCCCCCCCCCCCCCCCCCCCCCCCCCACCCCCCCACCTCTGATTTACTCAGTGGAACTCTTATTATTCTTATATATCTCTGTTTAGAGTGTGTTTAGTAAATTGAGTGAGACAAACATGCAATACATTTAAAATGATTAAATCGAAGTTAAATTTGTGTATTAAAAAGTAACAGATTTAATAATCCTTTCGTTTTAACAAGGGTTAAAATAATTGAATAGTTTAAAATAAAATGTTCATCATTGAATGATAGTAGGTTTTATGAAAAAAGTTCACTTTGGCAGCTTATGGGTTTCACTTAGCTGCCAATAGTAGTTTCTGCTTCCGATGATGGTTTCTGTGCAGATACGTCACTGGATTCCTCACGTCTCTGGTTAAGCTTAAAGGTGCAGCACGTTCCCAGAACAATCAAGGAGTAACTGCCAAGCTGGTCCCGCGTTTCTGCGTCAGTCCACTTCTACCCTCACTTTGTCCCAGAGATTAGTACCTTCACTAGGACTACCACCAACAACTATGGTAAAAGAATAGAAACGAAACGCTCTCCTGAGTATTGCGTTTCCAGACACATAAGTCCCTTTCTCCTATTCTACTATCCCATTTATCTCAAAGTTTACCATCGATGAGAATTAAACTTAATCCATCTAGAGAAAAATTTTTTTACATTTACATTGAATAGCTTTATCCCTATTTTACAATCAAATGAAAAGGTTAATATTGCAGATAGAATATGTTTACATTTACATCTCCAATGTTTGAAAAGTGTTTACAATATAAACTGAATATGTTTTCATTTACATTTACACTGATTGAAAAGTTTGAAACTTTCATTAACTTTAAAGTGAATATGTTTACATAGACATTTACACTTGTTTGAAACTGTAAGTTTTTTAATTAGAATGTACATCATTTCTTTCATCTTTCCCTCCCTGTTCCATATGGAACTTGGGACTACCGATGCTTTTAGTTCTCTGTAAGGAATTAGCAATAAAGCAGTCACCAGCCCTTGCAGTGGTGGTTCATGAAATCATCATTCTATATGCTGCGGTTGCCAGCCTCAAATGACTTAAACATCCACTAGCGATTTTCACATATTAATATTCACATGGTAATATATACATATTAGTTCAAATGTTAGTAATGAAAAATATAGAATGTAAAATGACAACTTACGCCAATCCTGGCTCACAGACTTTTTGCTCAGATGAATGAAGTTAAGGCACTTGATTAGGCCTCTTACACGTGTTCTTGGGGGTCGTTACTTTTATAAGATAATTCCCTCTATGACTCCGTGTGTTTCAGTTTCCTCAGCCTTCCTTATTAAAATGGTTTTCCTGGGCTATGTAAGTCCTTCAAGATTGTTCCACAAAGTCTGGTCTGATAAATGGAAATTCTGAATTCTAACCTCTTGCAAGTCTGGTTTTGTCTTTTCAAGCGTGAATCTTACAGTGTCTTAACTCTGACACGCATTAGGTTATATTCACTGTCCTCCCCCGCATCTGTTTGTTACGAAGCTAAGCAAAAGCTTCAATCATTTCAAACAAAAATGTTGGATGGGGTTATTTCGAGATGGAATAATTTTGCGCGTGATGCAAATGTCACTTTTTCCATATACCGCAATCAAACCTCTGATGCCTTGTGTACCAACTCACAAATACATCGGTAAACTCTCTCAGCAATGTGTATAAGATGTAACATCTTATTACTTTCTAAACTAATCTTGTCATAACAAGTTGGACAGGAAACGATTAGGTCATCATTGTCTGTCCAAAATGTGTCCCCCAGACACGTAGTCTCTTATCTGTCACGCACCCTGGCTTTGTTAGCAATTAAACACATTCGCTGGGCGATTTAGTGTTAAGTTGATGTCTGATGTCGGCCGCTGCCGCTATTAACCGACATGTTGTCGATAATATTATCTCAGCAGGGATGAGCAGGCAAACAGACAAGACGAAATATACTGAAGGGAGTGTAAGAATGAAAATACCAAATATCTGATACACATAGCAAAGAAAGAAAGAAAGAAAGTGCAACAAGTGAAAGCATGCAATAAAAGTCAGTACAAAAATTTAACTGATACTGCCGTAGTGAAACAGAGATCGAGAAGGGTCGCCCCATTCTGTCACATGCCACTTAGGTTTTTCCTTGTCCTTTTTCTTAGTAAGACGTATTACTATTTGGGTTTGTGTTTGTCTTTTTTCGTTTTAATCCCACTCTTACGGCAGTTCTCCTCATATATTCATACAATATGATATATCCAGTGCAATCAATACTGGATGGGTTTGAAAAAAAATCGAAAAAAGGTGATTCGAATTACGAGGACAAAAGACAAAGAAAGTAGTCTACGTTACGGCCACAAGGCCTTCGTCAGGAAAAGAAAGAAAGTGAAGGCTAGATAGGAGACATAAGAACTAAAAGAAATATAAAAAAAAAACCTTGGTTCTTCCCTGAAGGCGAAGCATGGCTGAAAAGGAAGTGACTTCTGCCCCCGGATGTACACAATACATACTAAGGAACTAAAAACTAAAAACAAAACTGAACAAAAAACTACCCAAACGTAATAAAAGTGGGGACTGGAAATAGAAGAGGACAGAATAAGTAGGAGATAAATGAATATGAAATCAAAAATCAAGACAAATTAGAAACCGTGTATATCCATACATATTATGGAGGATGGCATAAAAATAGAAAAATAGGATAAGAGTGGAAAGAGTCAAAATAGAGCAAGAGAGGAAAGGGTGACCTCAGACAAAGGTGTGGAAAATGTTGAGACCGGCTGGTGTTAGACACACCATGCGGTGGATAAGACGGTTCTCAAGCTGTTCTCGGCTGGCAGTGTCAGAGGAGCAGGATCGGATCGCAGTGACCTGGATGTCGATGGGACCATGGTGGTCAGGACTATTGAAGTGTGTGGCAATTGGTGTGGACTTTTGCTGAGAGATGTCATTTAAGTGCTGGCTGAATCTGTCCCCAAGTCGTTTGCCTATTTGGCCAATATAGATTTTGCAGCAACGTTTACATATGATCGTATAAATGACATTACGCGATTCACACGTGAAGCTACTAGTGATGGTGTACGTAGCCTTAGGAAAGGACACCTTCTGGGTTGAGATGACTTACTGCCACGTGTTGCATCGTGTCCGACCACAGGGTAGTGTGCCTCATACCTCACTATAAATCCACTTCAGATAGAGTCAAATTAATCTTGACCCATCACCCTCACAGTACTGCTGTCAAACAGATTCTTTTCCGCCACCTCCCTATCCTCCAAGCAGAGCCTGCGACCCAAGAAGTATTCGGTGAAGCACATTTGATGGCATATAGACGCGACAAGAACTTGAAGGATCTTCCTGTTCACAGCCGTCTCCCAAAGGAGAATGCCACTCACTTTGGCACACTACCCTGTGGTCGGACACGACGCAACACGTGCAAGTATGTCATCTCAACCCAGAAGGTGTCCTTTCCTAAGGCTACGTACACCATCACTAGTAGCTTCACGGGTGAATCGCGTAATGTCATTTATACGATCATATGTAAACGTTGCTGCAAAACCTATATTGGCCAAACAGGCAAACGACTTGGGGACAGATTCAGCCAGCACTTAAATGACATCTCTCAGCAAAAGTCCACACCAATTGCCACACACTCCAATAGTCCTGACCACCATGGTCCCATCGACACCCAAGTCACTGCGATCCGATCCTGCTCCTCTGACACTGCCAGCCGAGAACAGCTTGAGAACCGTCTTATCCACCGCGTGTGGTGTCTAAAACCAGCCGGTCTCAACACTTTCTACACCTTTGTCTGAGGTCACCCTTTCCTCTCTTGCTCTATTTTGACTCTTTCCACTCTTATCCTATTCTTCTATTTTTATGCCATCCTCCATAATATGTATGGATATACACGGTTTCTAATTTGTCTTGATTTTTGATTTCATATTCATTTATCTCCTACTTATTCTGTCCTCTTCTATTTCCAGTCCCCACTTTTATTACGTTTGGGTAGTTTTTTGTTCAGTTTCGCTTTTAGTTTCTTAGTATGTATTGTGTACATCCGGGGGCAGAAGTCACTTTCTTTTCAGCCATGCTTCGCCTTCAGGGAAGTACTCTAGGTTTTATTTTTATATTTCTTTCAGTTCTTATGTCTCCTATCTAGCCTTCACTTTCTTTCTTTTCCTGACGAAGGCCTTGTGGCCGTAACGTAGACTACTTTCTTTGTCTTTTGTCCTCGTAAGACGAATCACCTTTTTTCGATTTTTTTTTCAAACCCATCCATTGTACTCCGCGTCTTACCGCAGTGCCTCTCAACTTCCTCGATTTTTTATATAATCAATACTGGTAAAGGATCCCGTTACACGCCCATTGAGGCATATTGGGAATATGGTGTTAGGCCCATATTTTCTTGACCATCGGCACACTAGGGGTGATGTGGTCAGAATCACGCCGGCCGCCTTAACCTTCCCAGAAGTTTCTCTGGTACCCAGTTAGGGCTGGGTCGACCCAGGAGCCGTTTGCGGCCTAAAAAAATCCCACCTCATATGGGGATCGAACCATAGACCACTGAGCTAGGAAGCCAGTGCACTAACCACTATGCTACCGTTGCTCCCGCAATCAATACTATTATGGCGTTATGCTTGAGCAAGCACTGTCCATATATTGAAACAAGTGGATAGAGAGGGGATGTGAGCGCGTGTGTCAGCGTGTCCTTGAAAGGTCATCCCCCGATAACAAGAAAAATGAAGGCTGCAGTAAACACTCACAGAGTACAATATAAAAACATGAACAAAAGGCATCCTGCATTGAAGCTGATATTGCTCTCAAGGCAGACACACGTGGACAGAAATACATCATTCATAAGAAAGTAGTAGCCTGGCAACCACATGGGAAAGAAGTCACATAAATATTTATCTTCAGTTACATTGACTCTGTATGGCTCCCAGGCATCTCTGACAAAGACAGTAATAACAGGCCTAGTGCACCATCAGGCATGTCGTACAAGACGACTAATACAAGTTTGTACTTGATGCTTGCAACCTCATCATGTAAACCATATTGCTACAGAATCCACTGCTGCACGAGCTTGTCAATGATCAGTGCATGCTTCCTGGAATGTGACTAGTTGCTGTGCTGGCTCCATGCTCTCTAAGGAGCGTAAAGGAAAAACGATGATGGCTATATATATATATATATACACATATAGCCATATACACACATACATACAGCCATATACACATATACATACAGCCATATACACACACACATACAGCCATATACACATATACATACAGCCATATACACATATACATACTGCCATATACACATATACATACTGCCATACACACATATACATACTGCCATATGCACATGTACATACAGCCATATACACATATACAAACTGTCATATACACCTATACATACTGCCATATACACATATACATACAACCATACACTCATATACAAGCAGCCATATACACATATACATACTGCCATATACACATATACATACTGCCATATACACCTATACATACAGCCATATACACATATACATACAGCCATATACACATATACATACAGCCATATACACATATGCATACAGCCATATACACATATACATACAGCCATATACACATATACATATAGCCATATACACATATACATACTGCCATATACACATGTACATACAGCCATATACACATATACATACTGCCATATACACATATACATGCTGCCATATACACATATACATACTGCTATATACACATATACATACTGCCATATACACATATACATACAGCCATATACACATATACATACTGCCATATACATATATACATACAGCCATATACACATATACATACTGCCATATACACATGTACATACAGCCATATACACATATACATACTGCCATATACACCTATACATACTGCCATATACACATATACATACAGCCATATACACATATAGATACAGCCATATACATATGCATACAGCCATATACACATATACATACAGCCATATACACATATACATACAGCCATATACACAGATACATACAGCCATATACACATATACATACAGCAAATGTAAATAAGGCTCGATACACGGCACCGACATTTTTTCGCCAGCTACAAATTTCAAATGTTAAGAAGAGTTGCCAATTTGACAGCACCTTTAAGTAGTACAGTCGTCAATGATTGAATCTTGCCTTGACTAATAGCTGGGATGCTTCTACGCGTTCCTGTTTTGATTAGACGTACTCATTGCCACCAACAGTTCTGTGCTTCTCGCATCATTGTCCGTTGTATACATTTTCGTTTGAGACCTTGGTCTGACCACAACGTCACATGATTAATTTTATGACTTGTTTTAAAACCCTTTGATTGATTTTCTGGACTTGCATGTTCCTCTTTCCTTGCCCCACATCTCATGTTTCAGGTGTAGCAAGTAACCAGCGCATTCTTATCTCCTTCATCTTTTTTAGTTGTCATCAAACCCGCCCATGGCTGCTGCTTCGCCAATTATGCAACCAAAAACATTTTATTTCACTCTTCACTCCCGGCGTAATCAGGCTGTCGTAAACAGAAGAATTTTTATTTGGTTCTTGGTTTTCTAATTTGGCACGTATTCAAGCCCATTAAAATCAGCGAAGGTTCCGTCAAACTTTGTTGTCAGGCTGCGCAACCTTACGTGAGTCGTTTCGTACGTCACGCCTGTAGGAACACAGTAGTCATGTTATTTATTTTTATCTTCAGAGACCGCCGAGAACTACGCGGAATAGAATGTTGATGTAGTTGTGACGGTATTGCCTCCCCTGCTTTGCAGTAGTGGTCCAACAGTGGCCAAAGCTCAAGAATATCTAATATGGGCTTCAAAGGTATCTACGAGTACCTTCGCACAAGATTACTCTTGGCATAGATGTAGATAGAAGGGTGATGACACTTCTATTACAAAGGGAGTCTTCACAAGATATTCAGAATAAGCGAGAACAATACTGCTTTGGCTGAGTATGTTAACTCTGTAATTCTGCCGAAGCTTTTGTAAAGGGTTTAAGCACTTATTACTTTCAGCTCGTTTAAGCCCCCACCCCTGATTTACTCAGTGGAATTCTATTATTTTAGTATAGCTCTGTTTAGAGTGCGTGTAGTAATTTGACTGAGACAACCAAGCAGTAACTTTAAAATGATTAAATCGAAGTTAAATTTGTAACATTACAAATAACACAATTTAATAATAACTTTAGTTTTTAACAGTTGGAAAATAATTTAAATAGTTATGGATCAAGAAAAGTTATCTTCACAGTCTTTATTGAATGTGAGATTTTACAAGAAGTTCAAGTGGCAGCATATATTTGAACTTAGCTGCCAATGACGGTTCTGCTCCTTCTGATGGATTGGTTCTTTTCACTCTGCTCACGCTCGTCTCTGATCAAGGTTGTCGGGGGTAGCACGTTTCCCAGAAATGTCAAAGAGAGTCTACCACGTGGGTCCTTCGTCTTAAAGCTTAGGCCACTGTTCCCTTCTTGTTTCAGAGATAGTACTTTCTGCTGGGACCACCAATAACTATAGTTATAGAATAGAACGAAACGCTCTTCTGAGTATGGCGTTTTCAACCCCATAGTTATGGGTTCCTATCTTCCCATACCACCATCCCATTTAACTCAGAATTTACCCTCGATGAGAATTAAATTTAATCCCTCGGGATAAAACTTTCTTTACATTTAAATAGAATAGCTTTCATAGTTACTTTATATTTAAATGAAAAGGTTAATAATACAGATAGAGTTTGTTTACATATACATCTCCTCTGATTGAAAAGTGTTCGCAATATAAATTGAATATGTTTTTATTTATGTTTTACACTGATTAAAAAGTTTGAAACTTCCATTACTTTAAAATGAATGTTTTCATTTAGACATTTACACTGGTTTAAAGCTTGAAAACTTACATTAATTTTAAAGTGAATATGTTTATAGGGACATTTACACTGCTTTGAAAATGAAAGTATTATACTTAGAATGTACATCATTTCTTTCATCTTCCCCTCACTGCTCCATAGGGAACCTGGAACTACTTTATGCTTTTAGTTCTCTTTACGAAACTATCAATAAAGCAATCACCAGCCCGTGCACTGGTGGTTCATGAATCATCATTCTATACTCTGCCAGCCTCAAATGACTTTGACATCCACAAGCGAGTTTCACATAAGAAAATTCACATGGTATTATATATATATATATATATATATATATATATATATATATATATATATATATATATATATATATATATATATATATATATATATATATATATATATATATATATATATATATATATATATATATTGGTTCACATGTTAGTAATAATTATGAAATGTAAATCACAACTTACGCCAATCCTCACTCACAGACTTTTTGCTCAGATGAATAAAAGAGACTTTAATCGGCCTCTTACACGCGTCTGGGGTGTCGGTAATTTAATAAGTTCCATCTCTGACTTCGTGTGTGGTCCTTCAGTTTCCTCAGTCCCGGTTTTCTTATTTAAAATGTTAGAGATTTCCTGGGCTATATTGTAAGTCCTGATAAATACTCCAATAAAAGGTTTCCGGTATTTTAAGAAGAAATTCTGAATTCTAAATCTTTGCTGTAGCAGTCTGGTGTCTTGGCGAGCGATTTCTCAAGTGAAATAACTTGAGAAAATGATCAGATTACATTCCCTGCCTTCCCACGCCTTCGTTTGTTATGAGCTATCAAAAAACTCCAATCATATTAAAACGGGCGGGGTATGGGGTAATTTCAAAATATTCCGACATCCTTTAATTTTGAACGAAAGGCAGTGGTCAACTCTCCCATATATGGTAATAAGATGTCCGATGCCTTTGTGTACAAACTTACGAACACACCGGTAACTGCATATTACCATGTGTTCGAGATGTAGCAATCTTACTTTTATCTAAAGTAATCTTGTCATCCATGTCTGTTTGTAAGTTGTCTCCCCTTTTCCAAGCTTTTGTGATGCGTGCACCCTTGTCTTATCGGTGATTAAGCCGATAGCGCTGGCCGATATACGTGTTAATCTGCCGCGTCTATAGCCAACAAATCTGGGCAGCGCCAAGCAAATGTGATTATTATCACCTACAGGGAGTGTCGAATGACTTGATAAAATCAAATATCTGCTTCTTAGCACAAAAATAACGAAGGAAGAAAGAAAGAAAGACAGAAAAGTGCGACAATTGAGAGGAAATAGTAAAAATCAGTACCACACATGTACTGATACTACCGGAGTGAAACAAAGATCGATAGGGGCCGCCTCGTTTTGTCACAGTAGTCTTAGTGAAAGACAGAACTTTAGCAAATAGTGTAAATGAAGAATAACAAAAATTCTAACAATGGCTTATGAGACCAAAGTAGATGTTCACTAGTAAATTTAGAGCTTATCAAAATAACGTTGCCCCGTGTGCATTCTAACAGATACTCTGAGACCAAGCCGTAAGCTTGAATAGACATATGCCTCATCACATCTGGAAAGCCGAACGCTGTGGCGATAATCAATGACTAGTTGTCTAGGTACCAGGTTTATAAAGTTAGAAACGAGTGAACATCAGAACGGCACCAACTGTGCCAACAATATGAAGATATCCAAACTCCTTGCTAGGACACATTTGCATAATTAATTACGATTCCATTTCACATGATGCATTACATGAATCTTGTATAATCCTGATCCACTATTTCCATACCTTATCTGTCATAAGAACACATCCATTACATCCTCTATTCAACTATAAGTTCCATGAAGGAACGCCTTCCAAAACTGCAAGACGCGCAGTATACACGTCCAGTCCAGACAGTGGAAACACCAACAATAATAATGTCGCTAGGCCAAACAAAGCCAGGTCATATGCGGCTTACGCTTAGCGACCACAAAAAGGTGCTAACACTTGTGAGCACTATATTTACTTCAGTTCTAAACTCTCATGTGGCGTGTGCAAAAGGTATTAGCCACAATGTACTAAACTCTCATGTGGCGTGTGCAAAAGGTATTAGCCGCAATGTACTAAGCATGCATGTGTTCTTGCAGCGGTGGTATTTGTTTCAATTTACATGAAATTGCCAGCCCAACGCCCAACCTCATATTGCTTGCCTCCTACGACATGCCTGAGGGAGTTGTAGTCCTACCTATTCTCTCTTTGTATCATCAGAGGCCCAGAAATTTTCTTTTATTATTTTTTTTTTTTAATTTTTTTTTTATTATTTTTTTTTTATTTGAGCTCTGGATCATCGAGTCAATATAGGCATGAAGTGTGCTAACGCGTTTTATTGATGCCTGTTTTTGTTGTTGAACATAATAACCTTCAATTGATAGCAACGCTGGTATTTATGGAAAACGTCCTATACACATTGAGCAGACATCCTAGCAGCAAGATAGACAAGATTGAAGGAAAGACATTGATATAAAATACAAATAAAAATAAGAATACAAAGGGCAAGAGAAGCACTGAAACATGGAGAACAACAAAGACAACAACCAAAAAGCTACAGACTTTCATAAACGGGTGGTTGCGCAGAATAGAAGAACTGAAATGGTATGACAAGGTTACAAATGTGGAACTGATGACAAGAACCAGACAAGTGCCAGGGGAACAAGAGCTTAGAAGAAGACGATGGCGATGGACAGGACACACACTGAGGAAACCTGTTGATAGCATTACAAGGCAGTCATTGTTCTGGAACCCACAGGGCAAGAGAGGCAGAGGTAGACCAAGAAGCACATGGAGAAGAGAACTGTAAACAGAGATGAAAATGATGAAAAGAACGTGAAAACAACTTGAGATGATGACACGTGACAGGAGGACTTGGTATGTGTTTGTTGAAGGCCTATGCTCCTTTGAGAGTGGATGGTTATGAAGAAAAGCACTCATTGCATTGGGGCAAATACTGAAATAAAGTCCATCATAAAAATAAGAATCTTCAGCTGAAATAACCAGACAGTCTGATTTATATGGATATTAAAATACAAAACAAAAAACATGGAGGACAAAAAAAAACATGGAGAAAAAAAAAAACAGCAAACAGAAAGTTAGAGATTTTCATTACCTGGAGCTTGCGAAGAATTTGACTGACATGGTATGACACGATTACCAAAGGTAGGGCTAATGACAAGACCCAGACAAGTGCCAGTGGAACAAGAGGTGAGAAGAAGACTTTAGGGCTATATAGGCCTCACTGTGAGAAAACCTGTTGATAGCCGGACAGATTAGTCATAATTTAGTTATCATTTTCTAATCGGCACACATATAAATATTCTACGACTGTTATAATAATGAATTGTATATACAGCTGGCTGTATTACTAGTTTTGCACCTTTAGAATATTGTCTGCCGCTGTATAAGTGTTATTTTAGTGGCCTAGTTGGTTGATAACATGTTTTAGCGACTGAGATATTGATTGACTGACCTGCGCGTAAACCAGAAAATGGCGGGATAGCACATCCTAATTATAAAATGTTTGAATAATTGCAAATTTAATTTTACTGCAAGCTACAAATTGGGATGTACTTCTAAATTAATTTGTCTAGCTCGGTTCATTTTATTATATAGTTTTCTTGGTATGACTGAAATGCACGTAACACAACATTTGAGGGAGGTTATCATCAAAATATCCATATTCATAATAGAGGAAAACTTACATCCCTTGGGAACTTGAATTCATTGTAACTATTTGCGTTTTGTCAACTAGGACACGCTCAATCGTCCTTGAAGATCGTATGTGGTCAGCCGAATAATATATTTTTGTGGTCAAACAATATTTACTGTCAATGCGCAATGAAAAATAATTGAAAGGTCTGCGTGCTTTTAAATGGGTGTTCAATGTAGCGTTCACTGTGAAATGTGTGTGCCGTTTCCGTATTTTGCTTAGGAAACGCACCATGAAAATATTGCAAGGCATGCGCATTCTACTAGTGAGTGTTGAATTTAGTGTTCACGGTGCAATGCGAGCCTTTTCTGTATTTCCTAAAACTGGTAGGATCTTTCCATTTTCGTTAATATACATCTAGTAATAGGAGGGAGTCTTAAAAGGGGCGTTATACAATCAATGAACTACATATTCAAACCTTTAATTAGTCAACATTCCTCTTTTCTCCCCCCATCTCTCTTTACTCATACTACCCTTTTCGCGTGACTGAATTTCTTTCACACATTTTAAAATTGAGCAGTTGTCAGAATGTTTGTATAGCTTTACTTTTTTCTCTTTCATTCTTAATTTTGCTAGATTCTTTTTGTCGTTTCTGTCAACTGCCAAAGAGACGTATGTTCAGACAAATTAGCGGGAGTTGCGAAGCCACCTGATGTTTGGTTTAGTTCTGCTTGTTTACACTTGTGCAGCGGGGAGGGGAACATTAATATAGCTGATATCCAGAATTTGTTGCAAAGATAAACAGCCTTACGCCCTGAGACAGCGTCTAAGAACGATGTTGTCTTGGATCTCGATATTGAGATTTTGAAGTGGTGTATGCACGCTTTTATTCTGGAAGGAAAAGCTGGTGAAGAGAGGGGTAGTCATCAGCGAAAACCATGGTGATAACACTAGACGAAGAAAGGAATCAGATTATGCTGAGAAAACCGGTCCTGGAACAGGTCGACCACTTTAAATACATTGGTGCTGTCATAGACTAGACGTGAGGCATCAAAGAAGAGTTGGCTATCTGAAGAGCAGCAGCTTGGAGACTTTTTTCAGGCGATAAATCGAGGATTCCTCAGCAAACGAGAGGTTGGCAAGAAGACAAAGATGGCTGTATACCGTTCCAGCTATGTTCCAGTCTTGACTTAAGGATGCGAGTCATGGGCAATGACTACAACCCACAAAAGCCAGCTCCAAATCTCAGAAATGAAATATCTGAGGAAGGTCGTTGAAGTAACAGGAAGAGACATGGTGGGCAACCAATCTATACGTCATGGCCTCAACACTCAACCCCTGCAGACTCGAGTAGAACAGTCTCAAAAGTCATAACTGATTCATTGTGCTTATCACGTTTGAACCAAAAAATAAGAACAGTTCTCTGATTTACACACAAAAATGAAATTATTTGATGAATAAAACTGAGGGCTGGATTTTATAATACAAGAAAACTTAAATCAAGCAAGTGTCAACGTCTTCAAATGAAGCGATGACTTTTGTATTGATTAACGATTTTGGCCATTGCATTTGTATATTACCTTATCTCTCTTCTGGGTAAGCCACTCACGTCTGTTGTTTTTCTGTTGTCTAGTGTTCTACTTCTTTATTTCTTACGAGTGCCTGAAAACATACCTTTATGTTTGTCTAATATTTATTTAATATAATTGATCCTATCATAACACGATACGTCCTGGCCTCAAAACCCAGCCCCTGCAGACCCGGATGGAACAGTTCCAATTATGCTGGTTTGGCCATGTCTGCTGAATGGGAGAAGATCGACAACCACTACAAGTATGCGAAACTAAGAGCCAGGGATCAGGACCTCCAGGACGATCAAGAGTTTGCTGGAAGGACAATATTAGACAGTCTATGGAAGAACGAGGACTATATTGGAACCAGTGCAGGAGGAAGCCAGCCAATAGGACATAGTATCAAGCTCTCTCTGGAAAACCTCTGCACTTCAGGGTAGAAGAGGAACGACTAAGTAAGCATGCAAGCTTTTGTTTTTGTACGGTTTTCTTTCTTCACATGCAGCGAGTCTCACAGTGTAGTTTCCTAGGGTCTATGAGGATACAGAGAAAGAGTTTGACCACTACTCCATCTGACCATTTGTAAAAAAAAAAAAAAAAAAAAAAAACTACTAAAATGAGATTGTGTGTGAGGCCAGTAACCTCATAATGTAAAACCGTTTTTTTCCAGAAACCACTGATAAAAGAGCTTGTGCTTAAGCGTTGGCTTCCTCTAGGAGGCAATCCGCAATGCTGGTTTCATTCTCTATAAGGAGCGAGAAAAGAGATGGTAGAAACGGGATGATTAAATGCGTATTAGACTATACTCGTCCAGTTAAAAATGTTTATTATAATAAATAGTTCCACGTTAATGCAGGTAGTCGGTGGGTTTAGGTATCCTGAGTAGGTAAAGATACAATATAACCACTGCTTTCTCAAGCATGTCGTAATATACGACTAACGTAGGGTTATGTATATGACTATCACATTGATCATATAAAATCTTTATTGCACGAATCACAAGCGTGAGAACTTATGAAATGTTCGGTGACATGCTTCTTTCAAGAGCCATCTAAAGTCTAGAGCAATGGACGTCATGGAGCTATGCAGAGAAAAACTAATGCAAAGCATTCTTCTTGTAAACATTTTTGTTGATTCAATGAGATTCACTATTTATTTTTTTAACTTCAAAAGTTATTCTTATTATACCAATGACAATTTGTTTGCAAGTGTCATAAAATTAACCGTGATACAACGTTAAAATATCTCCAATGATACAACGTAGGGATAAAAACTAATGCGTAAGCTACTAGAATACATGATCGCCCACGCCGCGGGTCACCACCCGCCATGAAATTTAACTTGTTAGACGTGGAGGCAAAACGTTTACCCTTGGAGCGGGATGAGAACGGAGATCAGAGAAAAAAAAAAGACTGAAACGTGCTTGAAACTAGCAAGGCTAAAAGGACGCAAATTGGTGGGGCAAGGAAAAAAAAATTCACGTCCCCAAGTTGACACAAGATAAAGAAATCGACAAAAGGGACCTTAGCTATTATACGCCACAGTCATTTCTTGGACGCTTTTGCGATAACTTAGTCCGTTTATTTGAATGCAGTGACGAACGCATTACAAAACCAACTAACGTTGAAAAGTAACTTTTTCTTAATAATGATGTTAGGAATATAAAACCTAGCTGGCCGGATGGCCCATCTTGAGCAGTGAAATAATATGCTTTTATTTATACAGACGGATAGATAATAAGAAAGATATTGACAAAAGACTGTGTTGTTCATATCAGCGAGCGTCTGCATTGAAACAAAAATGTCCCTAATTTTCAAAAACTGCAGACTTGAGACTCAAAGCGCTAAAATCTAGTTGGTATGAAAGAGAGGGGATGGGCTGGAGAATTGTGGCTAAAAATAACTTTAAAAGGCAAAATTGTGTAGGGGAAGGCAGAGTTGGTTCAAAAAACAAGTGTGTTTTTTGTGAAACGCAAGTAGAGACGGACGGACCAACAGACAATAAGGCATACTTGACTGAGGTATGACTGAAATGACTTTTTGGTAGTAGGTTTGAATTTGAAAGGAAAAAAGGCGGTGATTGGCCATAGATGAATATATTATCGGCGCTCAGACGCGCATTTTTGCCATTCGTCATAAGTTGTCCTAGTAGACACAGTAAATAATATAGTGGTGTATTCCCAGAAGCAAATTGATATCATTAGAGGGACGACATACTAAGGCCAGCAGGTCAGTTGAGTTTTGTAAGTTATTAAACTGTGTTCTATATTCATAATTCTGGTAAGACTGAAAGTATTTCTTTGTATATTTTAATATGTGTTTAATGTTTCGAGTGATTTGATACTGCCATATCAAAATCTATCCCTTACAACAAGTAAGGATTCGCTCTAGACCCCCCGCCCCAGTTCAGGGTCTAGAGACAAATAAAATACATAAACTCCAGTAAGGATTATGAAGGACAGATTAAGTGTTGAGATCAGTGGAACATATCACCTATCCTATTCTATGGCAGAAAGCTAATGAACATATTTCAGAATATGTAGTCTGGGAGAACTTATCCTATGTGAAACCAACTTGGTAAGATGTGTTGTTTGGTCAAAGAGATCTGACCCGTCTATGTGGTGTTGTTGTTGTTGTGTGTACTGTTGTGTCCAGAAATGGTTTAGAGGATGGAATTCTGACACATGACCAATACTTTATTGCAGAGCTGTGAGTTTTTATTTGGCACCAATGTGGTGTCAAATGATGAGTTAACTAATACAAGAGTGGACCCGTGCAGCTTATATTTTGGCAGAGCAGCCTGATATTGCCCCCAAGCACGGAGAGGTGGGACCACCAGATCTCAGCACCAGAGCTACACCTTCAAGCTACGTGAGCGTCTGGTCTGCTGAGAATTCACCAACTCAACTTATTTTCTAACACACCCATAAAATTTCCATCAAATAACTGGACAATGTGTAGTCGCCATAGACGGGAGTGATGAGGCCACCCCAACAGCACATCCATTAAGTGTTCTCCCAAATAGATTACAACTATAAACAGTAGTAATATTAACTAGTCTAGTAACATACATATGTACACACCTTTCATTTATTATGTCATATTCATGCATTTCTTTCCTAATTGCAAAACCTTTCATATGTTCTGACCAAAATAAAACCTTGGTTCAGAACAAATAAATTTAAAGAAAATTACTATCCAAATTTTACACATCTCGAGTTAGTTCAGTGTGTTATAACATTTTATTACTATTATTAGACTTGTTAAATATCTGTGTGTGTGTTTGCAAACCACCACAACACATTACATATCAATACCCTAGAATTTTAACGTAGCCACATTCATTAGTAAAAAAAAGATAGGTGTGAGGTCGTAGTGGTAGCAAGAAGGGCCTTCTGACAATTCACAGCTACACTTATCTCAGGAGCCTTCACAGCTGGCCTCATGCATCACATTAAGTAATATCTCAATCAGACAATACCATTAAAACCACTACAGCAAGCATTATAACAACTGAATTTTCGTTTTCACAAAAATAAAATATGATAACATCTAAGAATTATAGCCATAAATTGTGTTCTTTATTTGAATTTTGCGTACTTCTTCTTCTGCGTTCGTCCTGAAAAGGACGTTGGTTGAGTTGTGTCGCCGTTTACAGCAAAGCTGCGATATCCGCGCCTTTCGGCCCAACACATCCGACTTCAGCACGGCATTTTTTAGGACCGGATTTGCCTTCCCACTTCGATCCCTACTCTCTCAGCCAGACTGCAGTGATGCAGCCTGTTTCCAGGACCACCACTTGGAGGTGGAGTAGGGTCTTGATCAGCTCTGGTTCGCTGACCCTGACGAAAGCAGTCAAGCAAATTGGTCCATTTATCAACACAGAGCAAATCTGCTTACAAAAGATATTAAGGTACTAGACAGAGACATTAACAGAGTCATCTGGGATTTTAATAATGGAGTACTCAAGGCAGCAAAGGAGACAATACCGAGAGGAGCGAGGAAGAACTATGTACCATATTGGTCCAACACACTACAAAACCTACATGAAGATATGAATGAAGCAAGGCACACTGCAGAGGTACAACCATCCCAACAGAACCATATCATGCTACAAAAGGCAAAAGCAAAATTCATTAAAGGAAAGCTAGAAGCCCAGAGGAGAAGCTGGAGGGAAAAAACATATAAACTAAACCTTGAAAAGGAAGGGAGAAAGTTGTGGAAACTCACTAAACAATTGAATGACGATAACAATTCTCAACGACAAACCATTACACTAGACGATGCAGGGAAACTATATACCGGCAACAAGCAGCAGACATATTTGCGGAATCCTACAGAAATGAAAGTAACATCTCCGTCAATTTACGCAGACAACGAGACATTCGTCAAGAAATAATCCACACTAGAACTAATGGAAACAGTCCGGACGTTATGTCCAAACCTTTCAATATGGACGAGTTAAAAACAGCCGTGTGGAAACTTAAAGACAGGAAATCACCAGGCCCGGATGGTATAACCAACGAAATGCTAAAACACCTAGGATATACAGCAATGAGCAAACTGTTGCAAATATACAACTACAGTTGGATGACAGGCAGTGTGCCACAGATATGGAGAGAGGCGCTCATGTGTCCCATCATAAAGAAAGGAAAAGACAACAGGAAGGCCACCAGCTACAGACCAATAAGCCTAACAAGCTGTGTATGTAAGACAATGGAGAGGATGATCAACAGAAGATTGAAATGGTACTTGGAATCCGAGAAAATTTTAGTGCCAGAACAAGCAGGGTTTAGAGAGTGCAGCAGCACAGAAGACCAAATCACATACCTGTCACAGATCGTTGAAGATGCCTTCCAAGAAAAGAGAAAAGTCTTTACCCTATGGATAGATCTCCAAAAAGCTTTTGACAAAGTATGGAAAGACGGGTTAATAGTAAAACTGCAAAGGAACGGAATCAAGGGTAATATGAGAAAGTGGATCCAGTCGTTCCTACACAATCGGAAAGCAAGAGTCACTATGGAAGGTCACAACAGCAAGAAAATCCTCCTAAAACATGGAGTTCCTCAAGGCTCAGTGTTGTCTCCCACCCTGTTCCTTGTATTCATCAATGACCTCATCCACGATCTGCCACAAGGTGTGAGAGCTGCCCTATACGCTGACGACTTGGTGGTGTGGTGTGTAGAAGAACATCTAACTATCGCTAATAAGCGAATACAAAGGGCAGCAGACAACATAGCAGCATGGGCAGAGAAATGGATGGTGCAGATCAACGCTGAAAAATCATCAACAACACTTTTCACGCTCTCCAACAAAGACAAAGCAGGAGAGATACGAC
Organism: Oreohelix idahoensis; assembly: GCA_024509875.1. Taxonomy (NCBI): domain Eukaryota; kingdom Metazoa; phylum Mollusca; class Gastropoda; order Stylommatophora; family Oreohelicidae; genus Oreohelix; species Oreohelix idahoensis. The sequence continues at coordinate 936,190 of JAMPIV010021223.1, read as the reverse complement.
TTGGAAATATACATGTCCAAACAGATGAGGAACCGGTGTACTTGGGCATTACATTAGATAAGAGAATGACATGGAGGCACCACATCGAGAGAACAGAGGCTAAAGCGAGAAGAAAACTTTCCATACTGAGGAAAATAGCTGGATCAAGTTGGGGAGCTAACGAAACAACACTAAAGAAAGTGTATACAGGTGCAATAAGACCTATATTAGAGTACGGATCAGCAGCATGGTCTACAGCAGCCAAATCACACCTACAAGCCTTAGATAAAGTACAAAATCAAGCGCTTAGGTTGATCACGGGTGCCATGAAGACCACACCAATAAATGAAATGGAAAAAATCACAGGCATTCCACCTTTATTATACAGACGAGACACTAAGACCCTGATCCAAGCAGAAAAGTACAAGAACATGCCCGCACATCCAATGAAAACTAGATTTGGAGATTTAGCCAGTGGGAGGTTGAAGAGAAGCAGTTTTGTGCATCGGTCCAAAAAACTAATTAGAACATACAAGGATGAACTACCAGACATCACTAAGGAAATAACTCCCACACTCCTCCCAACCCCATGGGAACAACATCAAAATTTCAGTATTAAGACCTCCATAACTACCACCTGCCCCATGGGAGAGCTAAATACTCTCCAAAGGAAAATAGCAGCATGTGACATGATTGAAGAACTATACCCCAGAGAAGCATGGATCCAAGTATATACTGATGGATCTGCAACCAGAGCAGTGAAGAACGGAGGCGCAGGAGTTTATGTGGTCTATCCAGACAAAGAAAATGAATCCACCTGTTCACCTACTGGAATATTCTGTTCAAACTATGCTGCTGAAGTACAGGCCATAAGCATTGCTGCAGGAATAATAAATAACACAATAAGCCAATGTCAGCAGGTTGTATTCCTTACCGATGCAATGTCAGTTCTGCAAGCCCTCAACAGTGATAAACTGCCAGAATTAAACAAAGTCCTATGCGAAGTAAATATCAAAAGAAGGGTAGTGCTACAGTGGATACCATCACACTGTGGCATACCAGGAAATGAGAGAGCAGATATGTTAGCAAAAGAGGGAGCAACACAGGAACAAAAAAACAAACAATCACATTCCAGGAAAAGAAGACCCTTATCAAGGCCATCAGGAAAATTGATCAACAAAGAGACAACTATCAATATCTTGATCGAGCAAAACAGGTGATCCTGTTCCGTATGAGAACAGGACACAACAGACTGAACAGTCACTTATACAGACTGAGATTGGTCCCATCACCCCTATGTACGTGTGGACAGGCAGCACAGACAGCCGAACACATCCTGCAAGACTGCCACATGCTTAGTCAATTGCGAACTGAACATTGGCCCACAGAGACGCACATCCACACAAAGCTGTTTGGGAGTCTTGAAGAACTTTCAACCACAGCAACATACATCCAGAAAACCGGACTTCTTGTGTAGACATTTCTAAACAACAGCGAACGAGAAGAAGAAGAAGAAGAAGAAGAAGCAGTCAAGCTATGGGTCGCTGACTGCATTCCACTTTTGACGCATCTTAGGTCCCAATTTTGCGTACAATTTTTGGTGTTTTACGGAGGTGTGCACACGTCCGGTGTTGTAGCGAAATGTTTTGAGGAGATAGGACAGCTTGAATGGAATGGATAAAAGATAATCTCTAGAGGAAACTCTTCCAGACTGCAGGTTGAATGCACAGTCTCTCCTCGGGAATTAGTCCACTCAAAAAAACTTTCTAAGAGAATTCTGGTGAAACTAAACAGGATATTCTCTAGGCGATAAATTCTTTATCCGAGATCCTATAAAGGACTATGTATAGTACATATAGATGGATAAGAGATTTGGTGCCCAGCCACATTAAAAATATCCTGACCCAATAGTGTTTCTTAATTTTGGCTCTGCCCCAGGGTGTAGATTTATGTTATTAAAACTATACAAGCCAATTAAATATTACAAAGAAAATAACAACAGACTCGGTTATGTAAAGTTTACAAAAATGAAAATAGAATCTCACAATATATTCAATTATACAACTATATGATATGTTCCCTAATCTATGAATGTTTCTGAACCATGTCAGAATTAATTTGTAATCATAGGACAATTTGTTTCTGAACCATGTCAGAATTAATTTGTAATCATAGGACAATAGGAATATTCGGTGGTGGTTCTGCTGGCATGTTCAGATACTCATCTCAAATGCTGATGTAGTCTTGTTGCCAGGGGTTCAATATGTCCCAGCACTCCAGGTCCCGCAAGTTCTTTTTAGGGTTTCAGAGGATGGCAAGTTGCTTTCTCCGTCTTGACTCAGGGCGCATCACCAGCTGGGATGGATTAAGTCTGCCCTTGAGAACACTGCTTATGGTTTAGTCTTCTGGTATGACAACCTGATAGGATCGCTCAGGCAAGATTCATTGCTGTTTAAATGATCGGGCCCCTCTGTATTTCTTAGGAGCAACCATTTTCAGCCGGTCTGCCTGTCTAGGCTGATGCTTTGTGAATCCTGTGCTATGAGAATTGTGCGCTTCGAGGATCCCGCTAAAATTCCGGTTCTGTTTGGTTTCTGAGGTCAAAGGTCAAAAGACAATAATCCGCGCTCCCTATCCATTGGCTGAACTGCAATTATTCAGGGCGCGGTGTAAAAGTTCACAGCGGTAAAAGGTCATAGTGGTGCTCAGCGACTTTGCCAGTCAAACGTAGAACAAAGGAATTTATTTTCCGAAGCAAATAGGAGATCTCCTGATGTGTATTACGAGTGGTAGAGATTCTAGAGAATTTAGAGAGAAGGAATGAATTATTATGAGAAAAGATAGACAGAGAGAAAAGAAGGCGAATACACTTCGTGACAGGTGTGTTAATGACTAGACACGTACTGTTATATTTTAGCTTTATATAACTTGCGTCAAATAATTTATGTTTTCCGAAAAGTATACTTCGACTAGGTGAAAATTGCGCAACACTATCTATCTATCTATCTATCTATCTATCTATCTATCTATCTATCTATCTATCTATCTATCTATCTATCTATCTATCTATCTATCTATCTATCTATCTATCTATCTATCTATCTATCTATCTATCTATCTATCTATCTATACTTTTTGCCATATACATTAATGACCTTCCATTACACGTCGAACACGCATCCTGTGACCTATTTGCTGATGACTGTACTATCTACACGAGTGATACAAGTTGCAACACACTCGAACTATCGTTACAAAAAGATACAGACAATCTGATTAAGTGGAGCATCGGAAATCGCATGCTAATTAATATAATTAAAACAAAGTGCATGTTAATATCAACTAGACAAAAATTACAAAATTCTGAGAAAACAACACTTCAGATCTATATTGGTACCTCACCAATTGAAAACGTTAATGAACATAAAACTCTAGGAATAGTCGTTGACCAGCATCTTAATTGGAACTCACATGTTCATGCACTGACTAAGCAAACGGCACAGAAAGTTTACCAGTTAGCTAAAATCAAACATTTCCTAGATGAAGATGCACGAAAATTGTTCTATGTATCTCACATACAAACAAACCTTGACTATTGCTCCACAATCTGGGATGGTTGTTCTATGTCCAACACAAAAAGACTCCATTCACTACAAAAGCGTGCAGTGCGTCTAGTTTCTGACAACTGCCAAACACAGTGTGTAGATCTATATAAATATCTCAAAATACTGCCTCTAAGAAAGCGCTTTCTGTTCAACAAAGCTAAATTTGTTCACAAAATCCTGTCACAGAATGCTCCAACATATCTGTGGCCAATGTTCAAATACAGTGAAAGACGCAGTCAACGCCTTAACACAATACAAGTGCCCAAGCCTAGGCTTGACTTATTCAAGAAAAGCTTAGCTTACTCTGCTGCTCATCTTTGGAACTATCTTCCACATTATCTAAAACATAACAACCTCAGTCCCTATTCATACAATCGTAAACTTTTCGAATACTTTATGAGTTCTGATTATCTGCCCCCCTAATATGATTATTTTTCCGAACAAATGGTATAATATCGAGTGTAGGTTTAATGATGATGTTAGTGCTTTTCAACATATTTTGTTTCATGGTAATACTTAGTTTGTACTTTTCAACATATTTTATTTCATGTTTATAATTAGATACTGTGAATGTGAGTATGCTATTATTTTACCTGTACAACGTTGAATTCCTTGAATTGATGGGAAAATTGTATGTGAGAATAAATGAAATCAGTATAAAAGACGGGAGAAAGGAAGGGCAGAATGTCAGACGGGCCTGCGTGCCCAATTCTCAACCCTTTGAAAATAAAGTTCGTTCGTTCGTTCGTTCTATCTATCTATCTATCTATCTATCTATCTATCTATCTATCTATCTATCTATCTATCTATGTATCTATCTATCTATCTATCTATCTATCTATCTATCTATCTATCTATCTATCTATCTGTCTGTCTGTCTGTCTGTCTGTCTGTCTGTCTGTCTGTCTGTCTGTCTGCCTGCCTGCCTGCCTGCCTGCCTGCCTGCCTGCCTGCCTGCCTGCCTGCCTGCCTACCTACCGTCCGTCCGTCCGTCCGTCCGTCCGTCCGTCCGTCCGTCCGTCCGTCCGTCCGTCCGTCTGTCTGTCTGTCTGTCTGTCTGTCTGTCTGTCTGTCTGTCTTAATTTTGATTATGACTGCATAATGTAAACGTACGCTGTTATATTACCTTTATAATGTTCCATGCCTTCATATTAATTTAATGCTTAAAGTAACATGTGGGAATGAAAGGATATAGTATGCAAGATAAATGAGAGTGGAAGGGCAGATGTTAGACGGGCCTGCGTGCCCAATTCTTAACCCTTCGAAAATAAATATCTATCTATCTATCTATCTATCTATCTATCTATCTATCTATCTATCTATCTATCTATCTATCTATCTATCTATCTATCTATCTATCTATCTGTCTGTCTGTCTGTCTGTCTGTCTGTCTGTCTGTCTGTCTGTCTGTCTGTCTGTCTGTCTGTCTGTCTGTCTGGCCATCTATCTTTCCGTCCTTAAGTACGTCCGTCCGTCCGTCCGCCCGCCCATCCATCCCCCCGTCCGCCTGTCTGTCTGTCTGCTGGCCTACCTGTCTTCCGTCTTGCAATTAATAACACTATGATATTATAAAAAGTGGACTTTAATAATTGACTATTTTAAAAAAAAATTATTTGGGACCTGAGCGAGACATAAAATAGTCAACTATAGTCCGTTTGGAAATTCGTGCCCACAGAAAGCGTCAATTTTCTCCAAAACTGTTGGTTGTATGGACTTGACTTTTTGCATGCAGTCTTAGATTTTCCATGCAGTTATTAATATATTTTTTGCCCTTACAAAACTCATGTCATGTTCGAATTTTCTTCTTTACGTTATATAAAAAACTGTTACTGTTGTCTGGGTAAATTTTTAGTAGTTTTACAGGAAAGTTACAAGATCCGTTCAAAAATTTTGTTTGTGTGTTTGAATTAGTTATCCGCGACTGTGTACAATAGGTGCGCACTCGTGCGGACATGTAGTCACTACGCTAATTTAAAAAAAAAAAATTTTTTGAACGGATCTTGTAACTTTCCTGTAAAACTACTAAAAATTAACCCAGACAACAGTAACAGTTTTTTATATAACGTAAAGAAGAAAATTCGAACATGACATGAGTTTTGTAAGGGAAAAAAATATATTAATAACTGCATGGAAAATCTAAGACTGCATGCAAAAATTCATGTCCATACAACAAACAGTTTTGGAGAAAATTGACACTTTCTGTGGGCACGAATTTCCGAACGGACTATAATAAGTATCTTCTTCTATGACCCACGACGCCTAACATCGCCAGAGGGTTCCGAGCTTAGGCAGAAGATATAGGGGCTGTCGCGCTGTCGTGGAACGACTTCTCACCGATTCTTTTCTTCTGTCTATTATTTTATATCTGTACTAAAATCTCTCGCTAGATTGTAAAATAATTCCCTTCAGTTGACTTTTTCATTCTTATAATGAAAAAGTCTCTCTCTCTCTCTCTTAGATTTAACAGTATTTTACTAGCTCAGGATTCTCGGTCCAAGGTAATAAATTATTCACTTCGCCAGCAAAAGTCGAAGGTGGAACACGGTACAACGATTCGAACAGGAAGTCGACCGTCTTTGTTGTTCACGAACTGGACGCATGTAAAACAGCCGGAAACGATGGACGCTAATGCGAATTGAAATGAAGGTAACTTGATACCCCTGGGACCAGAAGATGTATTTGCAACAATGCCACCCAAATCACAGCCCACCCCTGCCCGGGAACCAGCTGGAATTTTGGGAGGGAATTTTAAGAAGTCATTCTTCTTGTAACCATCGTTGGAAGCAGATGTGATTGTATGGGCCTCTGTCGAGGCTACTTTGCACTTGTTGCAAAATATCCTTAGTGAATTCGTTGAGCGAATCCACCCAGGTTGCGGTTACGAGGTACTAACCCAGGTTGCGGTTACAAAGCAAAAACTCAGGTTGCGGTTACCAGATACTAAACCAGGTTGCGGTTACCAGATACCTAAACCAGGTCCAGGGTACAAGTCCATGGTACCAAGATTACCCTTACCCAACCTTATCCTATCACCCAGTAACCATCCCACACATCCCATAAACAGAAGAGGCATTCAGCAGAGGTGACTTACCCCATCCTTATCTGTGATGTGCACTGAGTCCAGGGAAGCAGACTCTGATACCCTCTGAACCCATTAACTGTTATAAGACCAACCTACTGGGGCAGACCAAACCAAGAGAGTTCGAACCAAAATCATCTCCGCAGCTACTACAGTCCTTGAGGAGATGAGTATTAACACCTACCAGCAACACTACCATAGAAAAGATCTCTGGTCCAAGTGATGACCACACTAGTTGATTTTTTTTTTTTATAAACAGTAGAGCTAAACTTTTTTTCATATTTATATGTGTATATAAAAATGTAAGATTCCATACCCTTTTATCCAACTTTACATAACAGAGTCTGTTGTTATTTTTCTTGTTAACTTTATTTGGGTTGTATTTTGTTTTAAATATAAATCTACACCCTGGGGGCTCAGCCATAATTCAATTAACTTCTATTGGGTCGGGATATTTTAAATGTGGCTGGACACCAAATCTCTTTCTCAACCTTACGTGCTTTACACAGTCCTTTTTGTAGGATTCCTGAGGAAGAATTTATCGTCCAGAAAATATCTTGTTTAGGTACCAGAATTCTCTTTTAAGTAATTTCTAGTACACTATTTCCCGAGGAGAGGCAGTTCTATTATAAACTCGGAAGCTATCAATAAGACATTATTATCTTTATTCTTCCATTCCATCCAAGCTGTCCTATCTCCTCAAAAATCCCTCGCGACAACTGGGACGCTCGTGTCCGGGATTAACTCTTATTTCATATTTAGACACTTGTCTGAGATATGAAAACTCTTTATCTTTCCTAGATCACTACTGCTGTAGGTACTTGTCACTTACTGGTATCCAGGTCTGGGATTAGATTAAAGAGGGGACATATAAATTACCCTAGACTAAAATACATATAAATATTTTTGCAAGTAAAACAGATTTTAAGTTGTGTTATGAGAACTCTTCTTGGTGGTACTGCTGGAAATTAGTTACCTATTGTTAACTAATTTTTAATTTGATGGTTATAAATGCTGGTTTGATTTAATATATGGTTTTGTAATACTTTAGTATAGTTAAGACTATAGAAAGTATTTTTGCCTTAATTATTGTTTGTGAGTTAGAGATCTCATACTCGCTCAACGAACCACTACGGATATAATGGAGGAATCTGTAGAGTTGAATGAGTGGAGAACATTCTGGACAGAGTTAGCCATTGAGTGTGAACTCTCCGGAGAAGAACTGGATACTTTTGTTTCACAAAAGATGGAAAAATGCAGGATGAGAGAAGCAGAAAGGAAGAAATGGAGAGCAAAATACACGGAAGAGAATGTGGAACATGAGAGACAAAGACAAGAAAAATCCCTCCAGTGTAAGGAAGAACTGGAAACTAAGTTTCAACCTACAAATATGGAATCCAGGGATAAACTTGAATCTAGGAATACTCATCATGCCACTCCTTTGCCAGTTGCATCATCATCTTCAGTGGTAAATATAACTGCACCACATGAAGCCAAGTCTATGTCTCAGAATTCAGGCTCAGACAGAGCAGAGGTACGGATGTCTAAACAGAGACTTCTAGACCATCCTGAAAACAAGATTGAGCACAGCGGTGCTAATAATCTGAAGAGACCTTCCTCATCCTCAGCAAAAACTCACAACAGGCATACCAACAACAACCGCACCAACAACCTGGTAAATAGGATCGCTCAACCAAATAGGATCACTCAACGGAAAAGGATTACGCAACCCTATGGGAAGGGAAGGGATGTTCTTGAACATCACCTGTCGGCCAACTTACATCAGTTAGACTGTATGCGCCGAGACCCAATCCCACAGACTTCTTACAAAGCTAAGGTCCCTACCATGGATGGGAACTTGACGAAGGCCCGGAGTGGATACAGGGATTCTCAAAATGTGGAGACTGCCACAGTAAATGGAGAACAAATCACCTGTTTGTATTATCAAGGTCTTGGGTGTGATGCCCTTGTCTCAGCCTCTGTCATCGACCTTGATCAAGTCACCGAAGAGGATGTTGAGGTAACAGCACCCATGATAATCAACCGAAGGATGATTTTGCCTTTAGCTTATGTAGAAGTTAGGTCAAACTTTGTAAACGGCAAAGTAAAGGCCGCAATATTAGATGAACGAATTTACCCGATACCTCAAGGAGGGAAATATATCATCTTAGGAGACTCAGCACGATCCAGAGACGGCGTGACTGAACAGGCTATGGAGACTCCAATGCCTAACTCATCTTCCAATATTTTCACTGAAAAGTTGGAAGAGTGCAAAGGGATTGACCACCCCAGTGCACTTAATTCTGAACAAGTTTTGATAGTCTCACCCACTATCTGCATGCAGAAAGTGAAGCCGGGCCAGAATTTCTTGGTACCTGGTGGGATGAAACATGTTTCAGAACTACCTTCCTTTAACATGGGAGAAGCGGCTGTAGAGGAACAGGACTCTCAGGCACTAAGACTTCACTCAGTTCCGATAACCTCACCCACTCTCTGGGATCAGAAAGTGAAGCGGGTCCAAATTTCTTTGGTACCTGGTGGGATGGAACATGTTTCAGGAATATCTTCCTTTAATACGGGAGAAATGGCTAAAGAGGAACATGAGCCTCAAGCACTTAGTCTTCAGTCAATTCCGATAACCTCACCCACTCTCTGGGATCAGAAAGTGAAGAAGGTCCAAATTTCCTTGGTACCTGGTGGGCAGGAACAACTGGTAGACTTATCTTTCTCTGTCACTGGAGAAACAGGGATAGAAGAACATACATGCTCTCATACCTGGGAAGATAGGTATGTGTCCTTAGGCAGGTCAAGCAATATGACTAAAATAAGGTTGTGTATGAGGTTGGCAACCTCATCATGCAAAACTATTTGCTATAGATCCAATTGTAAGCAGAGTGTAGGCTTTAGGGCAAGCTCCTTGCCAGGAGGCAAGCTTCAATGGAGGATCCATAAGGGAGAAAAGAAGAGGGGGATATTTTTGCGAGCAGGCTTGCTCAACCCACCTCAACTACTTATTGAAGAGGAAACGGATAGCCATGTGTGGATTACACGCATACCATTCGACAGAGGAAAAAGAGGAAATATTTGGATTGAAAAATGGAGGACACGATACATGAATGTAGTGTCTGACATAAGAGAAGAGTCGGCTCGAACTTAGTTGGCCGTTGGCCGAACTTTCAAAAGGGGGCTTATGTCGTGGAACGACTTCTCACCGATTCTTTTCTTCTGTCTATTATTTTATATCTCTACTAAAATCTCTCGCTAGATTGTAAAATAATTCCCTTCAGTTGACTTTTTCATTCTTATAATGAAAAAGTCTCTCTCTCTCTCTCTTAGATTTAACAGTATTTTACTAGCTCAGGATTCTCGGTCCAAGGTAATAAATTATTCACTTCGCCAGCAAAAGTCGAAGGTGGAACACGGTACAACGATTCGAACAGGAAGTCGACCGTCTTTGTTGTTCACGAACTGGACGCATGTAAAACAGCCGGAAACGATGGACGCTAATGCGAATTGAAATGAAGGTAACTTGATACCCCTGGGACCAGAAGATGTATTTGCAACAATGCCACCCAAATCACAGCCCACCCCTGCCCGGGAACCAGCTGGAATTTTGGGAGGGAATTTTAAGAAGTCATTCTTCTTGTAACCATCGTTGGAAGCAGATGTGATTGTATGGGCCTCTGTCGAGGCTACTTTGCACTTGTTGCAAAATATCCTTAGTGAATTCGTTGAGCGAATCCACCCAGGTTGCGGTTACGAGGTACTAACCCAGGTTGCGGTTACAAAGCAAAAACTCAGGTTGCGGTTACCAGATACTAAACCAGGTTGCGGTTACCAGATACCTAAACCAGGTCCAGGGTACAAGTCCATGGTACCAAGATTACCCTTACCCAACCTTATCCTATCACCCAGTAACCATCCCACACATCCCATAAACAGAAGAGGCATTCAGCAGAGGTGACTTACCCCATCCTTATCTGTGATGTGCACTGAGTCCAGGGAAGCAGACTCTGATACCCTCTGAACCCATTAACTGTTATAAGACCAACCTACTGGGGCAGACCAAACCAAGAGAGTTCGAACCAAAATCATCTCCGCAGCTACTACAGTCCTTGAGGAGATGAGTATTAACACCTACCAGCAACACTACCATAGAAAAGATCTCTGGTCCAAGTGATGACCACACTAGTTGATTTTTTTTTTTATAAACAGTAGAGCTAAACTTTTTTTCATATTTATATGTGTATATAAAAATGTAAGATTCCATACCCTTTTATCCAACTTTACATAACAGAGTCTGTTGTTATTTTTCTTGTTAACTTTATTTGGGTTGTATTTTGTTTTAAATATAAATCTACACCCTGGGGGCTCAGCCATAATTCAATTAACTTCTATTGGGTCGGGATATTTTAAATGTGGCTGGACACCAAATCTCTTTCTCAACCTTACGTGCTTTACACAGTCCTTTTTGTAGGATTCCTGAGGAAGAATTTATCGTCCAGAAAATATCTTGTTTAGGTACCAGAATTCTCTTTTAAGTAATTTCTAGTACACTATTTCCCGAGGAGAGGCAGTTCTATTATAAACTCGGAAGCTATCAATAAGACATTATTATCTTTATTCTTCCATTCCATCCAAGCTGTCCTATCTCCTCAAAACACCTCGCGACACGCGCTTACCTGGAGATGACTGGATTTCGTCCTGATCACAGGCCTCAGATATAGTAAGACTACAAGGTGAAGGCCGAGAAGAAGAAGCTTTATCTTGAGCATGGAAATAAACCACCAGACTTGTTTATCTTGTCATTGGTAAATTAGTAGCTGATGACATCGTGTTAAAAATACAAAAACACAGTAATTGATGGCAGCCGGTGAACTTACTGTTACATCATGAAATCACACCTCTTGCACTGAAAAAAAAAACACATTGGAGAATAAACATATTTATTCACGAAAACAAAGGTTATTTATCAAAAGTTAACCGTTATATTTTATAGACGGAGCCAGCATAGAGACAAGAAAGTCCAGGTGTTAGATAGGAAACCGGATATTTGGTTATCTATGGAAGAACAGTTTTCTTTCAAGATTTGTTGCCCCTGACGCTAGCGTTAATTCGAACAGCTTGGTTTACTGTTTCTAAAAAAAAAAAATATTCTTGCTTTATTTAACTGTCTTTGAACGTCTGATAAATATAGATAAACATGATGAAATAGGTTACATAAATATCTTGAAAATAAAGGAAGGTCTGGTTCTGTAACTTAACTCAAGCTTAATGCATTTCTTAGGATTGTGTTGTAAGTTAAAAATTATTATATACGCCGATGTTTCCTGGGTGAATGACATAAAAGTAGCGAAGATAAAATAACGGAAAATGCATTTTTAACCACAATGGTATGCTTTGCTATAACTGTGTATGCTTGTTGTAAATTTTTTGTACACCAGAATTATTAAAGTGTTTTGATCATAGATTTGATTCTTGACTGATCAAGGGACACTACGATGGTGGATGCGGTTGTTTCCCTTTGCTTTCTGTCGACTCGTATGTCTAAGTACGAGTATTTCTTTTATGTGGTCAGTCAATATGTTATATATACCGAAGACGTTTTACACTGTAAATCCATGTAATCCTCTTTTTTGTCTACGTCTCGTTCCCTTGTACATATATATCTCTCTCTATGTGTCTTACGCTGGGGATTCCTTACCAGAGAATTCCTTGTAGTGCTCTCATATAGTTCCCTCTATGTGTGTCTTATCTGGCGCTTTGTTTCACAGGTTTATCGTATCTGTTTTCTCTTCATAAGTTTCACATTGGAGATCTCGTCATACCCTTTCAATTCTTGTATTCTGCGCAAACACTCATTCATGAATGTCTTTAACTTTCTTGTTGTCGTTTGCGTCTTGTATTTTCCTTCTAACTTATATCTCTGTCATTCTGTCTCTTAAACAACACTACATCATAACTTTAGACTATGTGATCTGTTAACGGTACAAGTAATAGCTTTGTAATATAGGTTCTGGTGTAAACATCTTTCTCAAAGGTAATGTCTTTAAGAATATGACCTTCAAGAATGTACACTCCACTAGAGACACAGCTGACACCATGGCCTTCAACAAACCAGTTGGGAAACTGGAAGACAATCAGAGAAGCCTAAGGCAGACTGTCAACTTGATGAGAGAAATAAATGTGGTTATTTGAGAAAGAGCTAAGAAGGAGAAGACACATTAAGTAATGATCCTTTAGGGGAGTGACCATAGACAATGTAACTTCTCGTCTTTTCACTACAAAGAATTTGTTTTCTCATCCTTTTGATCACTTCTAAACTTCGTTGACATTTTACTACTGTCTGCCAAAACAACACACAACAAGTTCACAATGTTGACAATAGCAGTGTGCGGTGATCTACACGGAATGTACTTTTTTGTTGCCCGTCATTAGATTCTGTATTATTAGAGACATTTGTCTGGCTAGAATTCCTAGATAACATGTCTCTCATGGGAAATCCAAGATCTCGCAATGGCCTGCTTTTGAAAAACGTATGCTTGAATCAAGGATATAGCACTGACGAGATGGATCTATTTATAAACTCTTCTTCTTTTTCGTTTTCTTGGGCTTTCATGATTTTTTTCTGTGCAGACACGTTCCGTTTCTATTTTCGGCTATTTTTTATTTGTCTGCAGTTTACAGTTTGATGTTTTCATGTTTTTCTTGCTGTTCCTCCCTTGCTTTTTTAGATGCTCCCTTTGTGCTGTGTTCTGAATGTATTAATCACACATGTCTATATACCAATGTCTATTCGTTCGATGTACCCAACTCATTCAGCTGATCCAGTAGATCTGTTCTATAGAGTGTTCCAAAAGTCATCACCTGATTTGTTTTGCATCTAACTTTTAAACTAAAACAATTCGACAAGTTCTCTGATTACAAAAAAAAAAAAAAAAAAAAAAGAATTATATTCTCGTATATAAATCTTCTTAAAATTTCTGTTCCGTGAGACAACCATTTATGACAGCCCGCAAATTTTGGTTGCCCGTTTAGTTTTTCTTATCGTTGTTCTCCATGTTTTAGAACCGTACAATAGGACTGTCTTGACATTTCAGTTGACGAGTCTCAGTTTTTATAACGTATTTGAAATCTTGTGATGTCTTTATGTTTCCCTTACACGAAGAAATCTTCCCTTGCTTTTTCTTGTCTTTGTTTTAATATCACAGTCTGGCTCTCCATTTTTTTCTTGAATTCAGTGTAAAAGACGAGAGAAAGAAGGGCAGAGCCAGACGAGCCTGCGTGCCCAGTTCTCAATCCTTTGAAAATAAAGTTCGTTAGCTCGTTCGGTCTTTATTGCTGCCAAGAGATAGTTACGGGTTCACATAATAAACAGATGTTGCTCCAAGCGCTGTTTGGCTATCATGTGTTTCATTCATTTGTATAGCATTTGCCTTTTCTCTGTATATTTTCATACTCTGTTGTTGTGACATATCATTAAGTATTCTCACTTTGCCTTTCATTTGGTTACTGTTATGGACCAGAAGAGCTAGGTCACCGACCAACTCTAGCTGGTTGACTGCTGTCGTTGTCATAACTCCGCCTGTAGCCAGTCAGTAGAGAACTGCTGACAAGAGACATTCCTGCTCTACTCACGTTCTTATCATGAAGGATTCTGCAACCTGCCCGTCTGAAGAATTTAGCATTTCATGTCATGGTATCTTTTCTTTATTAGATTAACGAACCAGTGCATATTGCGTCACCTTTAGCGCTGATTTCAAAACAGTATAGTATTTCGTGCTTTATTAAAAGTTCTACATTTGAACACTTTTGCTGCATATGATCCATTCTTCACTGTGATAATATCTTACAGGGCGCAATAGGGTCTGATATAGGCCTGTATCCTGGTTTGCAAGTATTTAAGTTTATTTCTGGTGTGAAATATTCTGCCATACACCTTTAGAATACCGTGATTTTAATGACACTAGCATTTACTTTTATATTTCCGCGTCGATTACCATCTTGTGTTCTGGAAACTATTATACATTCTGGTATTTATAACACTTTTATTTTAAAATGTTTTACAGTGTTTATTTTGAATACGTAGATTAAATGGTGGTGATGAGGCTAGAGTGCTACCATCATGAACATTTGTACAAAATGTTTTTATCTGAACTCATGGAAGCGAGATATTCGATGGTACTGTAAAGAGATAACACTGCACCAGTGATGAAAGATACAAGACAGAAAACAAAACACGACTCGTAGGCATGTCATCTCCTTGTACAAAAACATCAATAAACCTTTCACAAGACGAAAAACATAACTAGTGTTCTAAGAATGGAACGAAAGAAACTCTTGACTTTCCGAAATATGAAACGACAAGCAAGAAGATTGAAAAGCGTTGTTATTTAGCAAATATGATGCACATGATAACTATATCCAACCGAGAGTTAATCACCCATCACAAGCAGTACTCATTGTTGGGACGATCTAGACACGTATCCTGGATGTCCCTGATATCACGCTGGCCACGACAGCAAGCCGAAGAAAACTGATGATCGCTACATGAGGGACAACCTAGACAATACCAACTGATCAAGATGTTGGAAACTCTAATGTAAGTGCATGTTTTTATTCTCTAATCTGTAGCTGTAGCTTACTTAGCTTGAGTATCATCATCATTATCATTATCACCCTTCAGCTTCCCCAGAAACATAGGCCTTCCACAAACATATGCCAAGCTGTTTTTTTTTTTTTAAATCTGACCTGTCCATTTTGTACGTTGATGCATTTTTGGTGCTTAGAGGTGCCTACAGGATAAGGTAGCCTGTCCCATGCTTACTCCTGTTTATTCGCATCTGACGAAATGCATGGTAAGTTACAGTGGCACTATTCTTCGCTCCCCTTTCAGGCCCCGGTAACATTTGGGTGCTAAGGTATACACATGTAAAGTAGTCCCAAAGCAGGATCTGCCGTAGGGGAGTGAAGTGTTAGAGACTTCACTATACTAGGTCCAACATTGAAAGATGTGGTGACTAGTTCCCTTCTTCGCTGACCTTTTCTTCCCTAACTCAATAGAAAAGTTAAGTACCCATTTCCAGCTACGTAGACTCGAGCGTGTCGATTCCGTGAATCGAACTCGGCACCTTTGTCGCGAGAGACCAGCACACTAACCACCGTGTCAATCAAAGGCTCAGGTATAAAGACGGTAAAGACCAGGCCCTCACTGTGCCTACTGTAGGGACATCATACATCTTATTTATCTAGACCAGGGGTCTCCAAACTTTGTCAAATGTTTTTCTTTTTACAGTCCACAAATTAGGGGGGGGGGGGGGGGGGGGGGGGGGGTTGGGGGGGGGGGGTGGGGGTGGTTCCCATTCCATAATTTTCTGCACTATTATTCTCAGTGTTGCTACTCGTATATGGTCTGTACAGGATCTGTTTTGCCTAGATCCTGCTTGTTCATCTCTCAGTTGTCTATCTATTAACTTGGATTAAGATTGGTAAAGATTATCATAAACTGAGAAATAAGCTTCTCTATTTTAAGACATATCTGGCTATTGTCCCAGTATGTCAAAGTTTTTGTTCTTACTTCCGGACTAGAAACCTCGCTCCGTCACGTTCCAATCTACATAGCTGTAAATGGGTGACATGACTCTGGTCTTGAGGTATGAGAGACGAAGACAACCAAGATGGGAACTAGTCATACCGCATCATAAAGCTGGACCTAGTATAGTTAAGTCTTTAACACTTCTCTCCCCTACGGCATATGCTAATGAGCTACATGTGAATCTTGTATACACCTGTAACTGGGTCAAATTAATGTTTCTAAAATTGTCGTATTATACGTCTCAATATATGATAATTATTGTCACGGATTGCCTCCCCTGCTTTGCAGTAGTGGTCCAACAGTGGCCCAAAACTCAAGAGTATCTAAATCGGTCGTCCAAGGTGTCTACCTTCCCACAAGATTACTCTTGGCAGCGATGTAGATAGAACGGTAATGACACATCTACCTTAAGGGATATTTTCACAAGATATTTTCAGAATTCAAGAACAGTGTTGCATTGGGCTGAACAATTGTTAACTTATATCTGATCCGTCGCCTTTTATGAAGGATTTAAGCAATGGTTGTTAGCCCGTTCAAGCCCCCAGCTGAGTTAATTCAGCGAATTTCCTCTTATAATGGTGTAGCTCTGTTTAGATGTAAATATATGTCTAGCTGTATGTATGTATATTAAATAGTCGTGCTCTTACGTTTGGTTTTCATGCATGTAATAACTGAATCAACGTTGTTTGTTTAGTTTTTAAAATAACATGTAACAAATGTAATAGTGAATTAGTCTTTAACAGGTTAAAATAAATGTGGAAAGATTAGTGAAAATGTCGGTGAAAGCGTCTTCATAAAGACTTAATAGGTGACTGATAAAAGTCCGTTTTGCTGATGCCTTTTTTTACAAGAACTTAACTCTAGGTGAGTCCTGTCGCCGTGGTTTCCGTCACTTCTTTTTGGTGATGAGTGCACTTCTCCACATAACTCGTCCAATGCAGGCGGGCAGTATTGATGCTGTTCTCTCACACTAGCGGCGTAGTAACGTTAGTACTTCAAACCATCTTATAGCTTGTAACCACGAACGTTCTAGACAAAATAGAAAGAACAAATGCCTCTGCTAAGTACACCGAGTTGGAAGCTTAACAGGCGCATGGTCTCGCTGGGCACCCACCAGTGTAAATCTCTCAGAAGAATTAAATTAAGTACACAGCGTAGCTCAATGAAGATGATTAAAAATCATCAGTACTCTTCTGGGTATTAAACTGGGACAATGTGTCTAGACCGCGCGAATAATGGCGAGCCTGAATTACAAAAGTACATACGTAGATCTCACAAAATGATACTGTACACTTCAGGCACCTGTAATGTAATCATTATTCATTCCTTCTCGATTCAGAGTCTGGGATAATCTCTGCTGTCAATTTTCCGCACGACTAGCAAGAAACAATCACCAGCGCTTGCTGTAGTAGTTTGTGAAAATACTATTTTCATATGATGAGGTTGCGAGCCTCATTATTAACCACCTACCAAGAAAAACATGTCAAATTCACATTTGTAAAATAAATGTTACACTTGCCCCAACAATTTGGGAATCTACAATCTCCTCGCACAGGTTTGAATGGACACAAGCAATTTAAGTTATATGCTCTCGAATCACTTGGCTTAGAAATTTTAGTAATTCCCCTTATGACAGGTGTTCTGCGAATCGCTAGGTCTGGGAAATTATAGTAATTCCGCTTATGACTGGTGTTCTGTGAATCACTTGGTCTGGGAAACTTTCTAATTCCTCTTATGACGGGTGATCTGATTCCTTAGTTATCCAGACTTTGTATTTAAAAATGCGGGTTTTACTTTTTTAAGTTTTAAGTTGCTCAAATACTTTCTACCTGTCACTTTTAAGTTTGGAATCCTTTATACGATCCTTTTCGTTCTGGTTTTTGGGAGTTGCTAGCTTGAAGTTGCGAAGCTGTCTGATCTGTGACTCCGCATTTCGCTATATTATATTCTCAGCTTCCAGTTCAAATCTCGGATGGTACTTCCGCCGAATTTTCCAAAGAGATTCATTCTTTATTCCGGCTTCTCAGATCAAACCAATGGTAAGCTCTTTAGCACTGGGTTGATGTGTTTTAATTCAATATATCCCCACGTGTTTAAAATATTACATTTTAAAATTCCGTCGCGTGACCTCTTTCAAATAATGCGGTAAAATTTCCGCCAACTCACACACAAATCTGGGAACTTATTTGATGTCCAGATGTTACCTTCAAATATTGTCTTCCCCAGACATGTTATCGGTAATAGTGATACCGAGACGGGCCCAGCGGAAACTATTATCTCATTATCGCCTGTAGGTGTGAATCCCCCAGACTGATGTCTCAGACGGACAATACGATGTTCTATTTTTCCTCCTACGAGACCATATTGTGTCAAACGAGGATCGTCTCCTATCAAAGGTGGCCGGCGACTCAAAGAGATAAACGTCTTACCGCTGACCAGTGATAATGACAGGGTATTGTTACGATAATACCACAGTTCACCTGGCGGAACGTAAGTACGTCAGGGGAGTGGTCACAGTAAAAGAATATAAGGGCAATAAATATGCGAAATAATAGGACGATGAGTGAGAAAAATGAAGAGATACTGCCGGAGTGAATGAGAATTATAAAAATTGTATGAATGATTTCGTCACTATTTTGACTTCGCAACTGTTTTATTAGACTTAAGAAATTTCTGCAATACTGAAGAAACGGTGATTTCATAAGTTTCCCATCTAATATCAATAGTTGATTTTTAAAAAATCTAGTCCTCACTATTGCTTCTTCATAACTGGTCACTCTTATTTTAATTCTCATATGTGATGGTGTGCATGAGGCGCACATGATTGTGTTAAATATAGTGAGCATTAAAGTGTATGCCTATGTCAGCTTGTAGTGGTGATCTAATAACCTAGATGAGGGTGACGTATATAACTGTAAATTACTTCTTTACATTATATGTTAACTTTTTTTCTTTAGCGTGCAATTACTTACTTACATAGTCGTTCCTCTTCTATCCTGGCGTGTAGAGATTTACCAGAGAGAACGCATTACTATCCTATCGGCTGTCTTCCTCCTGGCCTTGGTTCCAGTACAGTCATCTGTCCTTTAATTATTGTCTTATGTTGTCCTTCCAGCGAACTCTGGGTCATTATGAAGGTCTGCCTCACTGGCTCGTGGTTTCTCATTTTTATTGTGGTAACTAATCTTCTCCCATTCTACAGATATGTCCAAACCCAATGTTATTGAGTCTGTTCCACTTGGTCTACAGGAGCTGGGTTTTGAGCCGTGACGTATCTTCTAGTTGTGGACCATATCACTTCTTGTTACTTCAACCTACTTCCTTAGATACCGTATTTCTGATGTTTAGAGCTCGCTTTTGTCGGTTGTAGTCATTGCCCATAACTCGCAGCAAAAAGTCAATTAATGTGCAATAAAATAAAATTATCTATGTTCTTTAAATCATATATAGCATACACATAATACAATGTATCAAACTTCATTCTCCTGCAAAACCTAACTATAAACCAATTATGACGCAACCAGTTTGAATGTAGGGGGTATGACCCTCTCAACTCTGGTGTATCCTTACGCGGCCCCACATAAGAACCGAGATTGATACCACTGTCTTAAGAGGTCACTAATAAAAGGATTTCCATGGTGATGGCTACACCATCATGTAAAACTAATTGTTACAGAAAACACCATGGCAAGAGCAAGTAAATGCTTTGATGCAAGCTTTGAGCTACAGATCAAGCTACTAAGGTGGCTCCATTCTCCATTAAAAGGGAGAGAGAACTGATGATAATGCATACAATATTTGTAACTCTACGAAGAAGAATTTGTACGAGCCTTATTTTAGCACGCCATACAGCTCGCGGGATAGGAAGAGTTAATCCATAGCTTCCTAAAGCGTGACGGTGAACTCATTGACCCATAAACATTGAAAAGGAACAGCGGAAAACAGGTACTCAAACCAGAACTGCCTCGTCAAAAGCGGGACACTTGGCCACTTTACTTCTTGCTGCCTTTCATAGCGTTGATTAAAGTTAAACGCATCTTCTCACCTTTGTTCGTCACAGCCGTCTTTCTCCTAGTTAACCTTACCAATAATGCCGCCTTGTCCAATAACACTAGTCAACAACCAAAATGTACCAGAAATGAAAATAGCTGATCTTAACTAATTTTGGTGTGCTGAAAACGAAAATGACATTAAAAAATGTTGATTGGCTCTAGTTTTCAAGATATATGCTACTAGTTTATTTAATTACGGTCAATTTATATATATGACGCAACTGTTGTGGGCGGTTGCATAATTTTTTCTAATGACCAATAAAAATGTAACTAGAAGTTGATGATGCAATCCTACCTATGATTACATCACCTTTGTGTATAAATATCTTATCTCTCATAAAATTTTGCCATTAGTTAGTGCATTTGTCCTTATCAAAAGTATCGTAGTTAAAAATGCCTAGGACATGTGTGAACAGTGCTAATAATTTCTGTTATATATGTGGTGAGGTGACATTTCTATCACAAAAACGAAATATAACTAAAGTGATTAAGAAGGCGTACAGTTTGTATTTTGGCTGCAGAATAGGAGATCAAGAAAAGAGCTGGGCGCCACACATATGCTGCAATACATGTGCAGCACATCTTAAACTGTGGTTGACTGGCAAAAGGCAAGCTATACCTTTTGCAGTCCCAATGATTTGGAGAGAGCCCACTGATCATCTCAACAACTGTTACTTTTGCATGGTCCCTCTAATTGGGAAAGGCATATCAAAGAAGAAAAAATGGACTCTGGAATATCCAAACATCCCCTCTGCAATACGTCCGGTACCACATGGCGATGACCTACCAGTTCCCAAAGTGCCAGAATCATTTTCAGCTGCTTCCACTGATGAAGAAGAGGACATTGGTGGTCCTGAACCATCAACCTCAAGCGACCCAGATTTTGAGCAAACTACATCCACTAAACCACACTTAATAACCCAAGGTGAACTGAATGATCTTATAAGAGATCTGAATTTACCGAAGAACAAGGTGGAGCTTTTGGGTTCCAGATTGCAACAGTGGAATCTCCTGGCAGAAGATGTTACAATTTCTGTGTATAGGAACCGCCAGAAGCCGCTTATTACATTCTTTTTCAAAGAGGGTGACCTTTCTGCGTGCCACAACATTTCTGGTTTAATGGCAGCCCTCAAAATCAATTACATACCGGAAGAGTGGAGGCTTTTCATTGATTCATCCAAGACGAGTCTTAAAGCTGTTTTGTTGAATAATGGTAATGTGTTACCGTCAATTCCAGTTGGTCACGCAGTTCATATGAAAGAAACTTATGAAAACATTAAGCAGCTTTTGAAGTGTATAAACTACGATCATCATCATAGGTCACTTTGCGGTGACTTAAAAGTTGTCGCTCTTTTGCTTGGACTACAGGGTGGATATACCAAGTACTGTTGCTTTCTCTGTGAGTGGGATAGCCGTGCACGAAGTGACCATTACATCAGAAGACATTGGCCAATCAGGCAGTCATTGCAGCTTGGCAGTAAGAACGTTGAGAACCCAGCACTTGTCGACAACAGCAAGATTTTGTTGCTACCCTTGCACATTAAGCTGGGTCTCATGAAAAATTTTGTCAAGGCAATGGAGAAAACAGATGAGGCTTTCAAATACCTCATCAGAAAATTTCCAAGACTGAGTGAAGCTAAAATAAGAGAGGGAGTATTTGTTGGTCCGCAAATTCGAAAACTTCTTCATGATGACGAGTTTCTTTGTGTGTTGCATGGCAAGGAAAAAGCAGCATGGCTAGCATTTAAGTCAGTGGTGGACAATTTTCTTGGAAACAACAGATCTGATAATTACAATGAAATTGTAGAAAATCTCCTTCTGAAGTATAAGAGTCTTGGCGGCAACATGTCTTTGAAAATTCATTTTCTGGGTTCTCAACTGGATTTCTTTACGTCAAACTGTGGAGCGGTCAGTGATGAGCATGGTGAACGATTTCACCAGGACATTGCTGCTATGGAGACAAGGTATCAAGGCAATTGGAGCCCTTCAATGCTTGCTGATTACTGTTGGACTGTGACAAGAGACACCTCATCGATTGACTACAAGAAGCAAGCAAAGAGAGCTCGAACAGCGACTGAATAATGACGGAATGGGTTCAAATGTGCCTTTTTAAAACATGATATGTGAACTTTAAATAATGTTTTTATTTTTTCTATCATTTTATGTTGAAATATCAATTAATTGAGTATGTAACCACAATTTTTATAATGCTAAAGTAGAAAGACTAGCTGTTCACCCCAGAGAATTAAACAAGCATATATTATTTGTATTACTGTAATGTAAATTCATCATTTAAAAAAAAACCCAGAGCCAATTGGTGAATTTCATTATGATATTTGAAATCAGCATGTCAAAATCAATAAGAAATGGTATATTTAATTTCTGGTACAAATAACTTTTGAAAATTTGTTGACTAGTATAATTTGTTTAAACTTTGAAAAGAACGAACTTCTAAAAGCTGCTTGAAGACTGTGTCAAGATCTCTCGGAACGTGACCTTGACTCGGTTATATTGATCGTAAGTTATTAGGTTTCTTAACTAATTTTTCCTTACTAGGTGTAGTGTGATTGCATTTTGAGTCTTCTTAAATGAGAAAGCTGCACATCGTAGTACATCGTTGACATGTATGGCCTAACGATATTTGGGTGTTCCAAAAGACATCATTTGAATAGGTTTGCTTATAATAAAAAGTTAAAAAAAAAAAAAAATAAACAGAGACTCTCATCGGAAACAAAAAACATTTGAGGAAAGTAATTTGGGACTGAATTATTATAATCTGCAGGAAAAAGACAATTAAAGTTAAATCAAACACGTTACAGCGTTTTCAAATAGGGTGATGATTTTTGAAAAACCTTGTATAAGAGGTTACGTTTATTTATTTGAGAATATGAGCTGTAACCAAACTAAAGAAAAGCGATGGGTGAAACAAAATGTTTGTTTTCTTTGTAAACAAATGGGAGAATATGGGAATAGCGAAAGTTAAACTTCATTTGCCTCCGCCCATGCACCACTGTCGTACCGTGTCGTATTTTGTGCAACTACAACAGTAGATGTCAATGGCCTATGTGTGACAAAACGACTGATAATTTGTATTTTTCAATCCGCCCCCTTCTCCTTTCTCTTCTAAATTTTTCTGGTTTCACAGGCTATATGTATTTTGTTTCTTTACATTGTGCTAATAGCCTCAGAAATCCTATTATTCCCCTCTCAGACACCCACCCCGAAAGGTGGCTGGGGTTTTTTCTTTTCGTTCTTGCTCATTATAAATGCATCGCTCGATTCTTGGTGGCCACCGACTGGCGATTGTGGTAATCTTACCTAAGACGCACCTGCTGCCAAACTAGGGAAACGCTCGTGGCTCGTAACAGTGTTTTGACCACGAGCGAGAAATAGATTCTTTGAAAAACGAACCGCTGTCTTACTAAAGTTGGAAGCCTGAGCGGCGCAACGAGGCAACCCTTTGATAGCTGGGTATTCCCCTTTTCATCTCCATTTCAGGGGAGAGAAACTTACGTTCGTTCTGAGACTTTGGTACTGGCCCTTGATAGCCGTCACTTTCTATGTCGGCTGCCGTGAGATAATATTAAGTGTTATGCAGGGGACTTTCTCGTGTCTTCTGATGTAGACTCTAGAATAATGTTATGTTACTCGGGATTACGCTTATAAAAGCATAGCGACCGAAAACCTGCGAAAACATGTGATGCCAGGTGGCTGGGTTAGCGTCCCTTTTTAGATTATATAACTGGATGAGATTATTCGTTCAGTACACTCGTACATTGTTCCTGCCCGTAGACGGGCAAATGAGACAGGCAGTTGTAGGCACAAAACTAGACTTAGTGTTGCCTATTCTCGTCATCTAGGGTTCCATGGTACCCCACTGTTCCAGCTGGATCTCAGTCAAGGAATGTAAAATTCTCCCCGACCTCATGGTTCCAGTAAGCAATGAACACCACGAGTTGTTATAACGTACCTGAAATTGCAACCCTCTTCACGTAAGCCCTCTAACGGGAATTTAGCTCATGCAGTGTATAACCAGCAACAGCAAATCTGAAATCGTATTGTGCAGTAGTGGTTTACTACTCGCCGATTTAATACAAGTCAGAGCTTTAGTGGCATCCAATACCTCATCTTGCTTATCTTCACCAGCTGAATTGAAAGCATCTGACTGTGTGCTTAAACTGAGCGCTCAGTCACAATAAAGTTCAAACCAGCCCAACCAGATTTAAGCATCAAGCACGCAGGCCTATTTCACGCGCTGAATAATAGCGCAGCAGACAGCTGCGCTAATTTGACCTCGTTTTGTATACTTTTGGTCAGTCAAAACCCCCGCCCGTATTTGCGGTCAGTGGAAAGACTAAAAGGTAAACCTACAGCTTATCGTGTTAGTAATTTGTGAAGGCTACGCAAGGATAGCGTTTGCTCTTCCCTCAGTGGATTTAGTATACTCCTCCAGTCTGGGTAGAGACTTAAGACACTGTGATAGCGTTCTATCGTACACATACGGCCGAAGAATTTATCTCTGGGTTTAGTTTATGGATCGGGGCAGAACAGATGGTTTTGTTTCCTTGAAGTGCTTCTGTAATTGTTAAATAGTTGTGATTTGCTGCATTTCTTTTTCTTTGTTGGTGTGCTGATATACTTGACATATATATTTTCTACTTTCTAGAATTTAATAAATTTAACCTTTTGTTACTGCGCTGTTCATGACCTTTCTCCATACAAATTTAGCTCTTGAAAAGTGAAAAGAATGCACGAATAACAGATGAATGAGTGAATGAATGAATGGATATATGAATGAATGAGTGAATGAATAGATGAATGAATGAATGGATATATGAATGAATGAGTGAATGAATAGATGAATGAATGAATGGATATATGAATGAATGAATAGATGAATGAATGAATGGATATATGAATGAATGAGTGAATGAATGGATGAGTCAATGAATGAGTGAATGAATAGATGAATGAATGAAAGAATGAATAAATGTAGGGATGAATTAGTGAATGAATGAATGGATGGACAGATGAATGAATGAATGGATGGACAGATGAATGAGTGAATGGATGGACAGATGAATGAATGAATGGCTGGACAGATGAATGAGTGAATGAATGAATAGATGAATGAATTAGTGAATAAATGTATGAATTAATGGACGAATGAATGAATGAATAATTAAATGATTGATTGAATGAATAAATGAATGAGTGAGTGAGTCAATGAATGCGTGATTAATGATTGAATGAATAAATAAATAAATGGATGGATGATTGAGTGAGTGAGTGAATAAATGAATGGATGAATTAATGGATGGATGAATGAGTAAATGAATGGATTAATTAATGAGTTAATTAATGAGTGAATAAATGAATGAATGAGTGAATTAATGAAAAAATGAATGAATAACTGAATGAATGAATGAATGTTAACTTGTTTTCCCTATTTGAGTTGTGTGCACATCAGCGTTGCGTACATTTTTAAAAAAAAATCAGTTGTTAGAAAACAGCCAATGAAGAGTTTTATATGACAAGAAATAAAATGCAGTGACAACCGCATGTTCTTCTTTAGGGATGCGACCCATAAAAATAAGTCACTGATTATAAGTATCAAAGTGATCAAAAAATGCGTACGTGACTCAAATCGTCGCATCATGATAAGAATATCATGGAAGACAGTGTGCTATTGGATGAGTAGCTTTTTATCTTTTTTATCTCACTTCTTTAGCGTCTGACTGGCAGATGAATTAAAGCCCTGGCTTCTTGCGTCAACACTGACAGGTTCAAAAACACGGTGGCATACCTTTTCAGTTTACTCAGTTGTAAATGGGTACCAGTTTCTGCTCTCTAGTTAGTGCATGCTACATGGGCAACAGCTTGACCTCTTCCTTCAATATCCCAACCTCGTGCCACCGAAACTTGTTTCAGGAAGTACGCTCCTATGCTCAGAAATGACTGAAAGAGAATATAGACGAGTTAGGGAAGGCTAATGCAGCGAGGAAAGGCAATGGTCTCCCCGCCTCTCGAAACTGGACCAGGTATAGTGAAGTGTATTACGCTTCACTCATCTACGGGTGTACTTGATATGGGAGTACCTTTACATTTTTTACTTAATTTGTTTTTGACGTAGCATTGTAAATGAGCCCGACTGAATCTTATATGTGCCCTCTCCAGTTAGGGACTGCCTGTGTAACTTTATCCATAAATATTCCATCCTAAACGGTTATCTCAGCAAATTTGTTTCAGTTCTCTTTCTTTTTCTAAACCTGTCTCTCTTTGAACTACAAATTTGAGAACACAACATTTGATACCAGCCGATAAAGGAGCTCATCTCCTACCTGTTTGTTTTATATTCTTCACTTCTGCCGTTACAGCACGCTTTCTTCCTTCCTTACCTTTTTCTCTCTTTATAGAGCTTAGGGTCACTACTACAGCAGCTCGGCTCCGACCTGTGCTGTTCTAATGCACGTAAGAGATCTTGCAGTAGCTGTTTCTCTTTCTCTAGTAACTTGTTTCGCATGATGAGTTTACCAATCTTATGCACAACTTCATATGTATGTGGGCTCTTAGAAATGTCTGGTGGG
>JAMPIV010021223.1:826793-906793 GCA_024509875.1 Oreohelix idahoensis | reverse complement strand
GTGTTACAGGCCTGGGGTTTCTCCTTCTTATTTATTCAAATGTTTATACAATACAAACCTACCCTCTGTCTTGTACTATTCTCATTCTTCTATCATTTACTAGACTGTCGTAAATTTTTGATAGGTATTAAGACTTATTGGGTCCCGTCTGAGTAGAACAGGTAAAGTGGTAAATAAGTGAGAATTAAGGTATAAGAAATAGATTTCACGAGTGAATAGTTTAAGGGTAGAATCTGTCACTGGATTGAGAAGATACTCTAATCCAGCCTATCTTTACGACTGTAGTTTGTGTCAGACAATCCTACTCTCCATACAGATAATATAGATACGTTTAACTACACACATACACGCACAGTTTTGTGACTACAGGACGCACAAACGTGAAAAACTATGGTAAATGGAGTATGGGTGTAACTGTATTTTTTTTCTTGTTGAGGTGATCACTGGCCCAAGACAGTTTACATGTTGTTAGATGTGTAGTGCGAGCGTATGATGAGTTGAGTGTGGGTGCGAATGAAGACGCGAATGTGTTTAGGCTCGTATAGATGTAGATCCTGCAACCCATACTCTCACATGCAGTAATCAAGGATGCTTTGACACTGCGGGCATGTTTCAAGACATTTATTGACGGGAACACACATAATATCAACAGGAACAGTCAGTGTAACAAGGTCATGCTGACCTGACATCGATAGGTATACATTTGGCATTCAAAAAGGTAAACATCAGAATAGACGTGCATGGTCAATAGCAAAGTTCTTCAATAATGACAGTTCGTAGCGTCGCCCTTGGCGTCTCTGACTAAACGCGTCAGATGCCTTAGTTACCTTGACACACAGGTGCAACTTGGCACTCCCTGCCAATTGCGCATATCAGGCTGTAGTATAATAGCCGGAAGCACAGGCCTCGTCCTAACGTCGGCCGTGTACTTCTGTTAAATAGGTTATCACCAACCCTGCAGTAATACTTATTGTAGATAGAAGTTCCGCCAATCTGCGGCTCCCACAATATATCCTCGTCACTGGATTTCTGGACAATATAAGACTAACAGTCTTGGATGGCTACCTCGAGCACAAATATATAAGTTCTGAAATGGCGGATCCGTGAACTGCTGTTCACCCTAGGTAATCCTTTACATGTTCTGCCACCGAAAAGCGTAATAATGCATAAAGGTCGGTATTACCTGGTAAATGAATCCTCAGAACTACACAAGGAATTCTGTCGTCATCCCGACGCACAGAGATTCACTGGGGAAAACTGCCATAGCAGTTACTTCGAAGATTCTCCCCGAAAAACAATGGACTCTTGGTCCCTTCAGAAAAACAGGACCTCTCGGCTTCCCGGAAGTATATCTCACTCCCGCTTAAAAAACCTTCCCATAGGCCCACGCCGAACTGTCAACCTCTGACCCTAAAGGTCAAACACAATGAATGAATAAACAAGGGAAGACAACCCCTAATCAACCTGACATCGCAGGTAAAGACACAATTATACTTATGATACAAACATAAGCAAATAACTTGACAGATGACTCCGTCGAAAATGACAGCAACATTACTACCACCCCCCTGTAAAAAAAAAAATTGCAATTTTTTTTTTTTTTTTAATATGTTCATGAGCAAGATAGCACCAGTATCACTTCTGTGCTCATGCAAACAATGAACCTAATATCAGGTACAATAGAAGAGGGTACAAATCATCTCCCAACATAGGAGAAAATATTTCCTTTAAGCCAAACAAACTAAGGGATACCATTCAAGAAACCTAAGTTGCTGGCAATACCAATCATATATCAAACATTACTAAATAATATAATCATAGCAATATACAAATGTCAATGCTATTTTAGCAACATATCACTGATGGATGGACAAAATGAAATTTGTTTAAATTATCTAAACATCATCCAAATACATTTGTATTACAACATATTATGATATTAAGGACAGACCTAAGTCTGAAAATATATCAGGAAAAACTAGGACACAAGATTTAACTGGAATCATGTGGGCATCTAGACAATATGTCCGCCATCACATTATCCGAACCACGGATAGCTCGCACCGTGAAATGGAAAGGCTGAAGAGCAATAGCATAACGAGTAGATCTCGAGCTCTTCAAATCCTTACTTTGCATAGCCGTAAGAGCTTTTTGGTCGGTTTCCATAAAGAAATGCGCGCCCAGAAGGAACCTTTGTAGCTTAAGAATGGACCAAACCATAGCTAACAATTCACGGTCCAAAACCGAGTAATTCCTTTCTGCCGCATTCAGCTTCCTAGAAATATACATTACAGGATGCAGAGTTCCTGAATATTCCTGCATTAGTGCCGCTCCAATGCCAGTGGAAGAGGCATCACTACGAAGGACAAAAGTCTTATCAATCGTCGGTAGTCTTAAGATAGGATGAGATGAGAACAAATTCTTAACCTGATCCAATGAAGATTGGCATTCTTGGGACCAACGCACCATATTAGGAGAACCTTTTTTCAATAACGTTGAAAGTGGTGCCATAATGGAGGACAGATTCTCAATGAATCTTCCATAGAATTGTATCAATCCCAAGAGACTACGCACTTGCTTTTTTGTCTTCGGAACCGAGATATTTAATATCTTTGAAATGTTTTGGTCCTCTGTCTTCAACAGACCATGACCAACTCGATGACCTAGGAAGGAAATTTCACTAAACCCAACAAAAGCTTTAGAGGGTTTAGCAGTCAAACTATGCTCACGTAGAGTAGATAGCAATTCCTTCAGACCCACATAGTGTTCTTCCCAAGTATCGCTGAAAAGACAGATGTCGTCTAAATATGCAATGACATCTGCACGATCTGATAGAATTCGTCGCATCATGCGCACGAAAGTCGCTGGGGCGTTCATAAGCCCGAAAGGCATAAAATTCCATTGAAACAGACCCCTAGGTGTCGAAAAAGCAGTGAGAGGTTTGGCGTGTTCCGTCAATGGGACTTGCCAATAACCTTTCGACAAGTCTAGTTTAGTAAAGAATTTAGCTTTAGAAAGTCTAATAAGTAGATCATCTAATAACGGCATAGGTTCAGCATCGAACTTCGTAACTTGATTTAATTTGCGATAATCAACGCAAAGACGTATGTTATTGTCTTTCTTTCGAACAATAACTATCGACGAAGAATAAGCTGAAGTGGATGGTTCAATTATTTGTAGTTGAATCATTTCATCCAATTCTTTCTCGACTTGTGCTTGAAAATGAATAGGTATTGGGTATGGTCTTACTCTGATCGGATTACGATCAGTAAGTATGATGTCATGTTCTATGACATCTGTGTGTCCAGGAATGTCGGTAAGGACATCCTGATATGATTGTAACGTAGAGGATACTTGACGTTGTTCCTCAAAAGACAAGTTAGAAGAGACTGTAACGTCTCTCCACGATTCCGTTGAAATAAGTGGAATCGTAGGAAGAGGTAAGTTCACGTCAGAAAAAATAGTTTCCTCATCCTGTATAACGGACAGGGATGAGATGTGACCATGTTGAACTGGAGAGTCGTCCGTCGCCTGGAAAATAGGCTGTAAATAGTCTGGACGTTCAATAAACTCTGTTAACATATTTATATGGAAGGTTTTATGCCTTCCATCCACATCGACAATATAGTCGACATCAGAAATTTTCGAGACTATAGTGTATGGACCCTTCCACGAAATGAGAAGTCTATTCTCTCTTGAGGGCAGTAAGACATATGCTTTGTCTCCAGGACAAAGTTGACGTAGGCGTCTTTTCTTATTAGCAAATCGCCTAGCTTTTTCTTTCGCAAATTCGGAAGATGAAGTTGCTAACCTGCACGATTCGATAATCTTTTCTCTAAGAGCTATAACATATTCATATGACGATTGTGTATCATCGTCAATATTATCGGAAGTTATCAAATCGTGTAACAAGGACATTGGCCCGCGCGGTTGCGCGCCAAAGACAAGTTCGAAAGGAGAAAACCCTGTATGCTCGTTGGGAACCTCTCTATAGGCAAAGAGGACTGCAGGTAAAACCCTGTCCCAATCTTCAGGATGATCCTCCGTTATCTTGCCAAGTAAGTTCTTTAGTGTCCTGTTAAGACGTTCTACCAATCCATTGGACATTGGATGATAAATACTACTGAGAGACCTTTTAATGTCTAGCGTAGCCATTACCTGAGACATAACGTCCGAAATTAACTGAGTGCCGTGATCCGACAGTATTTCTCCGGGGAATCCCAGACGAGAAAATACGAGCCAAAGAGCATCAGCGATATCGACAGTTGATATGCTCTTCAGAGGAATAGCCTCTGGCCAACGCGTGCACATGTCCACGCAAGTGAGGATAAATTGGTGTCCTCTGGCTGACTTAATTTTGAACGGACCAATGATGTCTATAGCCATTTTCTGAAACGGCCGAATCGGAATATCTGCAGCCTGAATAGGAGCAGCATGTCTCGGACCCCTAGACTTGACCTCTTGACAAATTTTGCAAGATCGGCAATAAATTCGGATGTCTTTATTCACGAATGGCCAAAAGAATGACGCAAGGACTCTAGTTTTAGTTCTGGAAAAACCCATGTGTCCCGCACACTGAGAATCGTGTGCATGCCGAAGAATTAAGGCTCTCATACACTTAGGCACAAGAATTTGCGAATGCATAGACTTGTCCGAGTGTTGTACCATTCGTACCAATATACCATTCTTCATAGTGATATACGATTTGTGATTCGTATTTTGATTGGGATCCCCTTTCTTTGCAAGAAGGAAGTATTTCTTCAAAGAAGGATCCTCTTCTTGACGTTTAACAAACGAGTCATGGGAAATCACCAAGTGCTCGTCTTGGCTATCAACTTCATTACTATTATAAGATGAAGTTGGGGGATTAAGAGCTTGAGCTCTTGTCACCACTGCATTGACCGTTTGAATGTTTTTTTCTTCCCAACTAGAAATTTGTTGCGGGGTGCATTCCTTAACCCCATGAATACGACCGATTATAAGATCCGCAATAGGATTAGGAAGAAGACATGCATGGACATCTCCTGTGAAGAAAGGAGTGTCAATCCTAATAATAGCAGTAGGATAGCTTTCCATAGTACCACCAAATGTAACACATTTGATTGTTTTTCCCGTGGCACAGCAAGGATCTATCAGAGACTCCTTAACCCCGACGGTAGTACATCCCGAATCGAAAAGTACTGAGACTAGCCTATCATTTATTAGACCTTTATGTAAGATGAGAGATCCTCTCCCATCATGCGCAACTGTAGCAGGTAGAGCAGGAAGAGGGTGACCACAACTTAGCGTAGATACAGTTGATGAGTCAAACAATGTTAAGCATTGGGGGCATTCAGTTGCTCTCCCAAAATCGAAAGCACAACCAGTGATAGCCCTAGAGTTACCACTATCATTTACTGTATTACAGGCTCCATCAAACTCTTGTTGTGCAGAGTTTGCCTGTTGGTAAGGTCTTTTCTTGTTAAACCTAGGTCTACCTCGATTATCATTTCCCCTGTAATTATTTTGACTATCATTTCCCCTGTAATTATTTCGACTATCATTTCCCCTGTAATTGTGATCATATTGTCTATTGTACCCATCATTCCGGTTTGAATCCCGGTTTCTAAATTCACCATCGTCATAATCTTGACGTCGAGAATGATCACCTCGAAAATTTGAATAGTTATTATTTGGATAGCCTTTACGAAAGTGTCTCAAATTATTACCACTAAAATTACGAGAACTACCATCTTGTCTCCACTGCATAGACGAAGAACCATCATGTGTTGGATTACTCCGCTTCTGAGTGTAATTTTGATTACTTCCCCTATTCCAATTTTGTTGAGCACCCTGAAATTTTTTTCTGAAATTAGGGCCATATGGTGTTGCCGAAGCAGCTGGCAACCCTTCTTTCACTTTAGAATTGCTAACTGTAGCATGGGGATGTGCTGTGGCATACTGACAACAGTATTCCTCCATTTCTTTTAAGTTTTTAGGCTTACGCTCATGAAGGAATGCAAGAAAAGAATCATTAACAGATGACAAAACCTTATCTCGCAATAATAAGTCCATTAGACCTTCATATGTTTTCTCAATCTGAGACAACTCAACCCATCGTGTAAATGTACGACGTATCTTTGTAACAAAATCAGAGAAATCTACTCCATTTTCTGGCAACATTGTCCTAAAACGAAGACGATAGTCTTCTTGTTTTAATTGGTATTTCTTTAGTAATGCTGCCCTGACAACATCATAATTAGTCCTCTCATGTTCGTCTATTGTCATAAGAGTAGTCACTGTGTCACCTGTAAAAAATGGCATCAGTTGTTCAACATATTTTTCCTTTTTTATGTTATGCGTATCGCACAAAAATTGGAATCTATCTAGATAATCTGCTACGTCATCCTTTAAAGGATTGAAATGAGGCAATTTAATCCTACTAACAAACTCCTTTGTCGTACTCGAAGTTGTTTGCTGAGCACCCGTACTCGCCAATTTCAATTTCTCTAACTCCAAAATTGCGAGTTTTTCATCAAGTTCCATCTTCTGTTTTTCTTTCCTCATGTTCCATTTTCCTAATTTCAGCCTCAGCAGCAGCTTGAAGTTTTTTTTTCCTCTGCAGCAGCTTGAAGTTTTTTTTCCTCTGCAGCAGCTTGAAGTTTTTTGTCTTCCATTTCCATCTGGAATTTTCTTTCATCAGCTGCAGCTTGAGCTTTCCTCTCCTCAGCAGCAGCTTGAGCTTTTCTCTCCTCAGCCTCTCTTTGATACCTTCTTTCTTCAAGTTCTAATCTTCTATTCTCAGCTTCTAGCTTCTTTAGTTCAGCTTCTGCTTTCAATTTAATTTCCTCTTTTTGTTTCTTTTCTTCTGACTTTAATGCAATGGCGAATTGAGCAGATGAATATTCTTCCAATTCTTTACCAGACTTACCAAGGGTCAACCCTTGCTGGATGAAGAAATCCAATGTAGACATTCTGTCTAATGAGATCAGAAACCTGAAAAAAAAATTAAATAAATTACCTTATCCCACTTCAATGGGAGACAAGTCTGAAATGCTAGACTTGTATACTCACTTCACTTTATTTTACTGTCTTAATCTTTGTAGATAACAAGTCTTTTATCAAAGAACTTGTATAAATATCTTATATAATATTATTTAACAAACTCTATATGAAGAGTCTACCTTATCAATAATATCAAAACATGACCAAGTATGTGTATGTAGACTGTGCATGACAGTAATGTAGTACAACCAAAAAAAAAATACAAAGACAAAAATACAAAACAATACAAATGGCAACACTGTTTTAACCAAAAATGTGTAGAGAAATACACAAGAAAGGAGAGACCTACAGAATACAAACAAAACAAATCGACAATCAAAACTGAAAAACAGACAAAATATTACAAAAACAACGTTAAGTACAATTACATCACAGCTAACATCAATAGCGACCAATTGTCACTAGCAAATTCCCAAATTAAGAAAATTTGCACCTACAGACCGCTTACAGTAAGCCTCGATCAAGTGGCATATTTACCGTAAGACCCACCAACCGAAAAACCCGCAGAAAAATACACAAAACAGTAGAAGTGACATAAACATATAGCAATCAATTTCAATGTGTTGCAGAACAAGTTCAGTCACAGCTGAAACTAAAATAAATTTCTTGCTCCTTGCGAACACAGAAACGAAATGTCAAACGCGCACTGAACGTCAAATCCACTGTAACATAAAGTGGTATTCACGAACCAAAGTTACTATGACCTTCTCAAATTAGGGCTTGCACATTGAATGTTTACAATTTCACGTACTGTTTACAGACACTTGACCTCCAACAATGTAGCTTGAATACTCTGACCTAGAAAAGTCTGTTGTTGAATGAAACGTGTAACAACCCGCAGTACTGTTTACAATAGGAACCCGCCTTCTATGCAGTTATGGTCCACGTAGCAAATGCCTAGTAGTTCACTTCAGTACTTGTCTTGTTATGCTTTATGTAGCATTATAATATAAATGCTCGTACTGTTTATTTGTGTCAACCGTTGATGACCTATATCTGTCCTGTTGTAGCCAAAACTTGCAAATGTAGAATTAGCACTGTGTGTTACGGCTGTCCCGTGTGTAGCTTAGACCCACAGATCAGAAGTGTAATGTGTACTTGTCCTTCTTGTAACTTTCTCGACAAAACTGGAGACATCATACATGTAACAGCCAACCAGGAATGTAAATTTCTGGATCCATAAATGTCAACAATAATGTCAAATGCTCGCTCTGTTCTTTTTAAACCCACAGATCTGGTCCATCAGAAATGTAAGTTTCTAGGCCACATTGGCGACAAGAAATGTATCATAAGAGCCCACGTAACTGGTCCACCAGAAATGTAACTGTATTTTTTCTCTTGTTGAGGTGATCACTGGCCCAAGACAGTTTACATGTTGTTAGATGTGTAGTGCGAGCGTATGATGAGTTGAGTGTGGGTGCGAATGAAGACGCGAATGTGTTTAGGCTCGTATAGATGTAGATCCTGCAACCCATACTCTCACATGCAGTAATCAAGGATGCTTTGACACTGCGGGCATGTTTCAAGACATTTATTGACGGGAACACACATAATATCAACAGGAACAGTCAGTGTAACAAGGTCATGCTGACCTGACATCGATAGGTATACATTTGGCATTCAAAAAGGTAAACATCAGAATAGACGTGCATGGTCAATAGCAAAGTTCTTCAATAATGACAGTTCGTAGCGTCGCCCTTGGCGTCTCTGACTAAACGCGTCAGATGCCTTAGTTACCTTGACACACAGGTGCAACTTGGCACTCCCTGCCAATTGCGCATATCAGGCTGTAGTATAATAGCCGGAAGCACAGGCCTCGTCCTAACGTCGGCCGTGTACTTCTGTTAAATAGGTTATCACCAACCCTGCAGTAATACTTATTGTAGATAGAAGTTCCGCCAATCTGCGGCTCCCACAATATATCCTCGTCACTGGATTTCTGGACAATATAAGACTAACAGTCTTGGATGGCTACCTCGAGCACAAATATATAAGTTCTGAAATGGCGGATCCGTGAACTGCTGTTCACCCTAGGTAATCCTTTACATGTTCTGCCACCGAAAAGCGTAATAATGCATAAAGGTCGGTATTACCTGGTAAATGAATCCTCAGAACTACACAAGGAATTCTGTCGTCATCCCGACGCACAGAGATTCACTGGGGAAAACTGCCATAGCAGTTACTTCGAAGATTCTCCCCGAAAAACAATGGACTCTTGGTCCCTTCAGAAAAACAGGACCTCTCGGCTTCCCGGAAGTATATCTCACTCCCGCTTAAAAAACCTTCCCATAGGCCCACGCCGAACTGTCAACCTCTGACCCTAAAGGTCAAACACAATGAATGAATAAACAAGGGAAGACAACCCCTAATCAACCTGACATCGCAGGTAAAGACACAATTATACTTATGATACAAACATAAGCAAATAACTTGACAGATGACTCCGTCGAAAATGACAGCAACAATGGGTATGGGCTGAGCTGAGCTCACTGTGGTGGATTTTGGTGTTACAGATGTTATCATTCAATATTTCTAGTGTACTGAATGAGGTCAGCTGTGAAGGTCCCTGATTATAACAAATTTTGGGTTGAGTTATCAGAGTACCTTTCTGCTACCACCTTATGACCTCAATCCGACCTATTCTTGACTAGTATGTATCATAGCTACGTATAATGTCTAGGGTTATGAAAATGTGTAATGTAGTGTAAGTAAAATTACTACAAATACATTTAAAGTCTAACACACACACACACACACACACACATATATATATATATATATATATATATATATATATATATATATATATATATATATATATATATATATATAGAATTAGTCTCTTGTGGAATATTTATTGGATAATCAAATATGTTATGTTCTTTTTAATAAAGTCAGTAGATAAACTTTTGAGTGCCGACACATAGGCACTTATCTTGATGTAGATAGTAGTATGATGCTGACAATTCCTTTCGTTCACTCGAATGACCAGACTGCCACAGTCCTGGTGTAGTATAGTATAGTAGACCGCTTGGTCCAGTAAAGTTTCACTTTCTTTCTCTCTCTCT
Source organism: Oreohelix idahoensis (assembly GCA_024509875.1). Taxonomy (NCBI): domain Eukaryota; kingdom Metazoa; phylum Mollusca; class Gastropoda; order Stylommatophora; family Oreohelicidae; genus Oreohelix; species Oreohelix idahoensis. The sequence goes on along the minus strand of JAMPIV010021223.1, from coordinate 896,681 downwards.
CTCAAGTAACTTCACCAGGGTTCTGGCACTAACGTAGTACCAGAACAAAAAAAACCTGAAACAAGGTTATGATTCTGTACAACATATCTACAATATTATTCCACAACCAATATATGGCATAATTCAATAAAAGAAAAGGGTCAGATCTCTCTGACCACCCCATGTCAACCATTTTCTTCTGAGATAACAACCCATACCAGCGCTCCTATTCTTTTCCCTAATGGCTACAACGCCTCTGACACTGCAACAATGATTCTCTCCCATAGAATAATGTGGGTTAGCCTTTCCACTGGTAACTGTGGAAATCATTTTAAGTTATACAACTCATGTCAATTTTTACTGCTTGTGTGCATCACCACAGGCCCTGCATAAGTCTGCTGGGGAGCTTTGTACTCAGTCGTAAAGCCTTCCCAATCAAGCAGTATCTCGTACACCAAATTTTGTTGTAATAACAAGATTAATAATTCGTTCTTACCACAATTCAAAGAAATATCACAAACATACGTTGACTGGCATTAGCATTAAGGTAAGTTTAGCTTTGCCCCAGTCCAGACTGCCAAGAATTATTATTTCACTCTTAGCACTGCTGTTCGCAACGCAGCTTGCTGACAAAACTTTCTGTATCAACTGGCGACAAGCCTTTGAAAGCTTTTGCCAATATTACTAGCCTGGCCCAATCACAGCGAAGGTCTAGCTTTTCAATTCAAATTAAAAAAAAACAAAAAACTCCAAACTTTTAGGAGTGAGTCTTCAAAATATATTTAGCTTTTTTGCCTAACCAATACCCTCCTTCCTATACTCTTATACCAACCAATCGGATTTGAATCAATCTAATGCCTCTTTTTTTCAAACTTGCGTCCCCAACTAACGTTATGGATAAATGAGCAAAAACAACAGTCTTAGCGTTCATAGACATATAGTATTATTTCAATATCTTGGCTAATATTTAGACTACCATGTATATTAAAACATATTATTGCTCAGGGGACACTAAGCTATCTATATATATGATTTTTATGGCTATATTATTTGTCGTTTAGATTTTCAGTTTTGTCACTGTTAATCGTCAATTACAACTTTTCCATAAGTCGGCCATCTTTTCCCCCTCCCTCTCTCATTTTTTCCATTCAAATAACTAACTTGTCTGGGTTACGTCAGAAATACACTACTCGGCGAGAATTGAAAACTGTCTGTGTGTTTATATATTCTGGCTTGTCCCACAGCGTGCAGATATGTATGGAACGACGTGTTGAGCGAAGAGGGGTTTTGCAAGGCGGTTTTAGTATTGGCGTTAATTATTACTGCCGTTTCGTTCCACAATACTGGAGAATGTACGAATAACTACTAGTAGTAGCGTTAAAGTTAAAATCTTACGTTAATTCAGACGGTAGTTGGGTGTCACAGTTCTGGCAGATCGTTAATTGTTAGTCTCAAGGACTAAACTAGGAAAGCGTGTTAGATTTTTATGGCGGGATCAATTTTATAAGCATTTCCTCTGCACAATAGGCAGCGTTCTACTGGCGTAAAGACGACTTTCGGCAAACACCCAAGGGCGGGTTTATTTATTATTAAAGGATTAAAATCTTACTGAATTTAGCGATTATTTCACAGATTTCGCTACACTGACCAACATAATTAATTAAGTTTTTGTTAAGTTTATTATCATTTAAACTCTCACAACATCAAACATGTAGAAATCAATAAAATCATAGGTTACAGAATTATGAAAATGACCCCATAAGTGTCCTACCCTCTTGTTGAGAAAAGATCCCGCAAAAAAGTTAATAACCCCAAAAAGGTCAAAGATTAACACTAGGGTATAGAAATAGATGATAAAGTAAAGAACAGAGTTCCTAGTTAATCTATCATGTAAAATAACAGTATTAGCGAACAAAAACAGAAGTGGGTACAAGGATTATACAAACAGAAATATTCACTCCTCTTCCTCGCACTCTGTCAATCTGTGGCCACATACAATCTCGCTTACCTACTAGTTGGTTAACAACATCTTGAACATAACCATCAGTGTAGATGTAACAAAATCCAGTGTTGTGCTTCTCCGAAATGAGCCCCAGTTCCTACACGAATAGTTAATTCTCCTAATGGGGAACGCCTACTTTGGTGGTGATTATTGGATATGATAATGTCACGTCAGATAGTTCAGGTAGCAAAATATTTACCACGATCTAGTGTTCACAATGGACAGTAGTTAGTACTTCCAATAGTTAAAGGAAATGTCTGGTGGGTAAACTGTTAGAAAAAAATAATGATGATGAAGGGATCTTCTATCGGGTTTTCTCTCTCTGGGGGTTGAGTGCCGATTATAAAAACCACGTATTCTTTCTGGATAAATCCACTTTAAAACACAATGGTCAGTAGTCGGGAACAATGTTATGTATAGATATTTGGCCACAGCGGGCTGATAAAATTGAATGAAAAAATCTGGGTATTTGGTATCTCCAGTTATAATTAATTCTCAATGTTTATAAGTTTGGACTCTCTCTGTGGATGAAGCAGGAGAACCGCACAGGTCAACATTGAAGACCCGATAAATACTAAGAATTGTTACTGGTAGTATTTAGACAACTGGCAGGCTGGTTTGTGATCAGTACTAAATTTAGGAGAAAACAAAACATTTAATCACAATATCAATATCCTATCCTATCACGCACAAGGTAAGATCTCTTATCCACTCCGTCATTTAATTAAATTAAAAGCACACGTGTCTTAGCCTATCTTATCACGCTTCGCTCAACTGTTAAGGGTTGGGTTTAAGGTATGCGCCTTTTCCCCTCCCGCCCCGGTAAAACTCTCAGCATTCCGTCAATTGTCAGTCGCCTAGTGTATTTATTAGTCAATTAATACATCTCTTTCTGGGTAAGAGCGGGTGATTAAATCTACATTACACTGGAAAAATTTAGCTATGCGTTATTTACTACGCTAGTATTAGCACATAGAAAATCCCAGTGAATTATAATGAGGAACTTAAGACATTAAATCACTTAAATACTAATATATATTACCGCCAATCAGAAAAATGAAACAATCTCCACGAAATCTAATAATCCACTTTTTACAATGGCTGTAGAATGGCGAGCTAGATATTTCCAAAAATTCCGAAGCTACTAGATACTGACTTTGGGTGGATGGAGTATTTATACGGAAATGCTGTTATTTCGCTAACTGGTGCGAGAAATCGCGCCTTCGGTCGAATCAGGGAAAATCAATGCGTTCGACTCCCGAGATGAAGATTTTCTATTCACTGATGCCGACCAACAACATAGACATTAGCTAGCAGACCGTCTTCGATCTCGTCTCTCTGCTGTAGATCAGATAATTACGTTCCCTGGGATCACGGACCAACAAATGCGGTCAGTAAAAATAATTATCGCCCCTTTCGCATTTGCTTAAGTCCCCTGAAATGTTGGACATCAAACAGGTACGTCGGGAACTCTCTGCCCGCGTTTCCCCCTGATCAAAGAAGCCGCTTATATCTATCCGCGCGCTTCTGTCTGTTTAACAGTGATAATGGCCAAATCGGCTGGCGTGATAATTGAGATAGCGAAACATGGCTCTCGTTGACTGTTATTTTAGCCTGTCTGAATGTAGGTAAACCTTGTCAGCGCATGTCAACAGAAAAAAATAGGCGTGGCTTCAAAGGTGAGTCTACAGTCAGTGAATTTCGTGGTTTCGCGTAGCAAAAATTATAAACCTTAGAAGAGGAAGCAAAGGTGGACGGGTCACTGTTGCACTATTTACATATATATGTGACATAGACACAGTATAAAGGTCTTTGTCTTGTGTAATCTGGCCTATACTGTTTAACATGAAAACTGCAGGAATGCGTCTATAATTAATCTAGGTCGTCCCTAGGTACATATCTGGGTTACGTAGAGAGATCGTGCTTACGACCTCTGTCCACGAAACACTATTTATGTGGGGCTTGTTGGCAGAGAGGATAGTAACGATTTGCTCCCGTGGCTACGCGGTGGTGTTGTTCGGAAGGAACTGGGTAAACCTATCACTTCTGTTGTGTTTCTGTTGTCTAGTCTTCTACTACTTTATTTCTCACGAGTGCCAGAATCATACCTTTGTGTAGTATTTATTTATTTATCTGGTGTTTCTGTTGGTAGATGAAGGGGACTACATAAAGATATCGTGTAGGGTGGGTGAGTATGAAAAAAAATTCGAAAAAAAGATGATTCGTCTTACTAGGACAACAGACAAAGATAAAATCTAACGTTGCAGCCACAAGGCCTTCGTCAGGGAAAGACACGAAAGCGAGAAATAAGTAGAAAACATGAGAAAATAAATAAAAATGGGTACTACCCGTTTAGTTTGGTTTTAAGGACCATATTCGTTGCACAGGGACAACTCCATTAGTGCTCCGATCTCTTCCCTTAGATCACACAAGGAAGATCTCAGCACTGTGCACAAACTCCGTAGCTTCGGCAAGTATCATAATGTGTTTAAACAAGAATCACACATTCTATAATGATTTTTGTGGCATGACATCTTTAGGAACCACTGATTCTGAAATAAAAATGTCATCAATTATATTCACTGTGCTGGGAGCGTACCCGGTATCTTTAGAATTAGAGGAGCAAGCCAAACCTCTGACCCACTCTGACCCCACTGAGTACCACCAGTAAGAACTGCTAATACCTAGAGTGGTCTATTAAGTCGATCCCGTGATTTATTGTAGCCTTCATTTGTAAAAAACTGACTCCAATTGCTTCCTTTTATTTCGTTGCTTTATCTTCCAGTTTAATAACAATCGCTTTTATTTAGTCCTAGCGCACAGTTCTGTCAAGCGGAAACAAAGATTAGACATAATAAAAGATAATTAATATCATTGTAATGTTACTTTACGCTTCTTATGGAGCATGCGTAGTGCCACTACTGTAGCTGGTCCCCTTGCAGGAAGCCTGCACCAAGTATTCACACGTTCTTGCAGCAGTGGTTTCTGTCGCAAGTCGTGTCACATGATCAAATTGCCAGCCTGATGCATAACCCTCATATTAGTCACCTTGTGAGACATGCCTGAGACAACAGTAGCGTTAATTATTTTTGTCTCATAAGAATTCCTCGGGAACTACGACAAGGAATTGTAGTGTCGCTGGAATTATGAGATTGAAAGACGTAGAAGACAATCATGCAGTGGAGAGACAGAAAGAATCCTCAACACAAATGGGGGAAAGAAGAAATAAGGAGTGGCAATGAAGAAAATTGCATGAGCGTTGAGAAATACGCCAACGCGGCTCGGAAAAGGGGAAACCATGAGAAAAAATAAATTGAATAGTTCCATGTGGGGGAAAAAAATAGCAGCCCATTGGTCTTTTCGCAGACGCAAACTCAAGATGGCCGAGTTTTGACGTATTTAAGTGATTCAGCAGATGCAGTTGTAAGGGAAATCAATAATGTTGTTTATTAATTGTTCAGCGAACAATGGAAATTGTTTATATTGTCCGAACCTGTTGTCACGCGTGGCAATGAAGGGAGCTGGGAATTTTTACAATCGTGTTTAGCAGTGTCTTCAAATTAAGGAACAGAGCAGTTTTATGAGCGAGATTCCCCGTCTGTTTAAAAATAAACCAGGAGGGGAGAATTGAATTTGAGATTTGAAGGGAGATAACTGTGGCAGGAAATTACACGGAGAAAAAGGGAAACATTGTCTCGGGCTCGCGGGTAGGAATAATAGTATGACGTAAACCTTTGTGAGGGAAGAGGTGGGGATGAGAATCAGTATATGGAGAAATAGTTTGTGGAGAATAAGCTTGCGTTGTAAACAATGGAGACATGTTTTGCTGAGTTGGAGTTTGTGGAGAAATTATTGGATAGAAAATGAAAGAGTTTTGAAAGAAGTGTTTAATGAAAATTGATGTGCGTACAAAGTTTAACAATAATGACGAGTTAATATATAAATAATTCACGTATTCCTGTTTTTCTTAGTACACTGTCCAACGTCTACCTGAATATTTGAACAGAAAGCGGTGGTAAGCTAGTTGTGTTTACATCGAGTTTTTTTTTTCCAGGACTGGTTCAGGTGACGGCCATTAACGAATTGACGTCTGGGAAAATTTCTATTAAAACTGTAAAAATTCTAAGTTACCTTTTCTTCATTCTTGAGCCATTTAGTGTTGTGAGGGAGAAGCGATTGTCAGTTTTGTGGGAGGTGTAATGCTTTTGCGAAAGTCATACCATATTCTTTCATAACGTCTTTCACATTGTCTCTCTATTTTACTGTCTGGCATCTATGTTTAATAACCACATTAATGTTGGACAGGTCAATGTTTTTCAAAAGTGAATTAACTCTACCAGACCACAAAGTAATATATATTTTGCATTCGTCCTAATATAACCGACAAACCCTGTGTCTAAGTTGAACTGAACGTGCCTTGCCAAAATGAGACAACATTTTATTTTCTTTAAAGTGAATTCATTCACTCTTCAGTTGCTTATGGGGCAAAGGAGTTCAATAAATTCACACCCACACTTCCGGGTTTGTGCCATCCGTTCAAGATCTTTCATCGTCATTCTCTTTATGGAGACACTCCTGCATCTGATTCCCTTGCAGGAAGCCTGCACAAAACATTCACATTCTGTTGTTGGTTTCTGTGGCAATTTGTTTCACATAATGTGGCTGCCAAGCACATGCACAATCTTGCATTAGTCAACTTGTACGACATGCCTGAATGAACATCAGTCCTGTTCTTTCTTTGTCTCCACAGAGACCCCCGGGAACAACCCCGGCGCTAAGTCTGTGCATGTATTATTTTTCATTAACGCCTACAATTATTTCGGTATCCAACTATTTCTCTTACCTGGTGGATTCCAAAAAGAGAACCTCATTGTGATGTCATCAGCCGATGTCCTGAACGTACCTCCTATCCAAAGCCAGCATCTCGTGACATCTAGTTCCATTGGTGTTTGTCAATGGTTCTCAAATGTTTTACGACCGCGACTCAAATTTCACAGTTGGCGAAACTGGCGACCATGTACCAAAATTTGTAAAAAAAAATTGTAAAGGTAATCCCGTAGCAGATACTACTGTAGGGGAGTAAAGTATTCGAGACTTCACTATACTATTTCCAGCAGTGAGAAAGGTGACCAGTTCTTTTCCTCGCTGCCGTTTCCTTTCTTGGCTTAAGAACAGTCAAGCACTCATTTGGAGCTGGCTTGACTAGAAAGTGACGATACCGTGAATCGAACCTGGCATCTTTTCCGCGAGATACCAGTGATCAAACTACTCTGTCTATCGGATGCTCTACCTAAATGGACTATCAATCAATCAATCAATCAATAATCCTTTAGCTCCCCAAGGAGCATAGGCCTTTAACAAATGTATACCATGTCCTCATGTCACGTGCCATCCGCTCAAGTTCTTTCCATGTTTTCCTCATCATTTTCACATTCTGTATCCAGTTCTCTTCTCCGTGTGTTTTTTTGTCTATCTCTGCCTCTCTTTCCCTGGAAATTCTAGACCAAGGACTGCCTTGTAATGCTATCAACAGGTTTCCTCAATGTGTGTCCTATCCATCGCCAGCGTCTTCTTCTCAACTGTTGTTCCCCTGTCATTGTTTGGTTCTTGTCATCAGTTCCACATTTATGACTTTGTCACACCACTTCCATCCTTCTATTCTACGCAAGCACCCGTTTATGAAAGTCTATAGCGTTTTAGTTGTTGATTTTCTTCTTCTTCATGTTTCAGAGCCATACAATAGGACTGACTTAGCATTTGAGTTGAAGATTCTTATTTTCGTATTGGACTTGATTTCTCTTATTCTACATGTGTTTCTCAATGAAACGAAAGCTCCTCTTGCTTTTTGTATTCGTATTTTGATATCACTGTCTGTCCCTCCAACATAGTCTATATTACTGCCAAGATATGTGTACGACTCTACATCTTTTAGTGGTGTTTCTTCAAGTTCAGCCTTGTCATAATTTCTTGCTGTCACATGATGATGATGATGATGATGATGATGATGATGATGATGGTGATGATAATTATGCTGATGATGATGATGATAATGATCAATGTGGGTGTGTGTGGGAGCAAATGATAAAGTAAGAGAGGTTGTTTGCGTGAACAATAAATTGTGTAGGCCTGTGTGCATGTTAAGTGCGAATGAAAATTGGTCAGTCTGTTTTGTACGTGAGTTTGGACTGAAAGATGAACTGGAAGGTTGCGTGTAGAGCGGAGAAGATGGCTAGATGTTATGGTGAGCTTGTTGTTTCATTCTGAAGGATGAATCACGAATTATTACCTTGGATATTTGTAATTCATGTAATGTTTGTGTTTCATGACATTTTCGTAATACAGTGTTCAGTTTAGGACTAAATTTCGGTGTTGATTGGTTACTCAGGAATGGATGTGACAATTATGGTGTAAGAAGATAGTAAGCATCTTTGAGGATTAATTAATGTGACTGCATGCATCCTCAAGCATGTGTCATTCGCATGTATTCTCAAAACCTTTGTCTTTTCCCTCTGTATTTTCACACCCACTTGGTGTAACCTCTCATCGAGTATTTTAATTTTGTCTTGTATCTGATTATGGTTTTGGGACAGAAGAGCCAAGTAATCTGCAAAATCTAGATCATCAAGCTGTTTAATCAGATTCTACTAGATTCCATTTCTGTTGTGTGATGTCGATGTTTTCATAACCCAACCTATTGCTAGTAAGATAAGAAATCGAGACAAAAGGCATCACTGTCTCACTCCCGTTCTAATCCTAAACGGTTCTGCAAGTTGTCCTTCATGAAGGACAATTAAATGGACAGGTTAAGAAAAAATATGATTACAGGAAATAAGATAATGGCATTCCACTGACACGTTCCAATAATGAAAACTTAAGATACGCGACCCAACACGTTGTTTCTGACCCACCCACTGGGCTCGTCAACAAAGGTTGAGAATCATTAGATGCTGGAGCCGCGCTAGCGTAGTGGTTACCACACCGCTCTGGCGACCGGGTGATTCAGGATCAAACCCGGGCGACGGCATTTGAGGATTTTTCGTCGACCGGGATTTGGACTGGATTAACTCGAGACCTGGCGAGAACATTTGAAGGAGTGTCGTCGACCAGGGATTGGCGGCTCCTGAGCCGATCCAGCTCTAATGGGTACCTCCGAAATCGGCGAGTATCTGCCTGAATGGCGAGGGACACCTGTCTCTGTACAAGAAAAGGGATACTCACGTAAAATCAATGTCAGGTTAGACATTAATAATAACCTGAGATTTCGCCTCGAGTATCAGCGGGCGTACGAAAAAAAAAAAAAAAAATTAGATGCTGACTTAACATCATCATCATTTTCCTTTATGCTTCCTATGGAGCACAGACCGACGGCTGCAGGAAGAACGCACAAATACTCACGTGCCATTGTAGCAGTGGTTTCTGGAACAATTTTGTTCTACATGACAAAGTTACCAGTCCCAATGTCCAACCTCATTAATCGCCTTCTACATGACAAATTACCAACCCCTTGTCCAACCTCATTAATCGCCTTCTACATGACAAAGTTACCAGCACCATCTCCAACCTCATTAATCGCCTTCTACATGACAAAGTTACCAGCACCATCTCCAACCTCATTAATCCCTTCTACATGACAAAGTTACCAGCCCCTTGTCCAACCTCATTAATCCCTTCTACATGACAAAGTTACCAGCCCCTTGTCCAACCTCATTAATCCCTTCTACATGACAAAGTTACCAGCCCCCATGTCCAACCTCATTAATCGCCTACTACATGACAAAGTTACCAGCCCCTTGTCCAACCTCATTAATCCCTTCTACATGACAAAGTTACCAGCCCCTTGTCCAACCTTGTTAAAGAACGAAAATTAATGTATGTTGTATCGTTGCCACATATAGGCTATTGCCATTTATTTTGCGGTAATATGTCTCTCTGTGGTAACTAATGTTTTTGCACGGGTTTTAACTTATATTGAACGCAGCGTATTTAATACGTCACCAGTTGTTAATGACGTAACGCGTTCTGCACTAATTTATGCTAACGGTTAATATTCGTGGCCTTTCATAGTAAGACGTGTTTTATTCAAGCTCCAAGTATTGCGGAGAAAGAGATCTATTAAGTGGCATATTGACTTCGAAGGCCGCCATTATGTTATATAAGATGATTCAGAACTTATCAAGAAGTTCCACCTATTGATGAAGGTATAATTCAAGTATTTTTACATTCACGTCGTCTGGTCCACATTACTTGGGTGGTCATCGTTCGTATGCACCTCTAGTACAGCGGCCAGAACTGAATGATTGAGACGAGACAGATGAAGGATTAACTATGATGTATACCTTATATATATGCCTTGACCATGATGATGTTGTTCCTGAAGTAAAATAAATGTTGAAGATGATATGTGGACCCTCTAACCGACGACTTGTGTTCTTCGGCCAGTGTTGTCCTGTAACGACCATACCCGTCTCCATTCGTGTTTATCAGTATGATGCATGAACGTTTGTGACTCTATATTCTCACCCAAACCTAACTACAAGAAGATAACCACACGTAACAAACCTCATTAATCGCCTTCTACATGACAAAGTTACCATCCCCCATGTCCAACCTCATTAATCGCCTTCTACATGACAAAGTTACCAGCCCCCATGTCCAACCTCATTAATCGCCTTCTACATGACAAAGTTACCAGCAACCATGTCTAACCTCATTAATCGCCTTCTACATGACAAAGTTACCATCCCTCATGTCCAACCTCATTAATCGCCATCTACATGACAAAGTTACCAGAACCTATATCCAACCTCATTAATCGCCTTCTACATGACAAAGTTACCAGCCCCCATGTCCAACCTCATTAATCGCCTTCTACATGACAAAGTTACCAGCCCCCATGTCCAACCTCAGTAATCGCCATCTACATGACAAAGTTACCAGCCCCCATATCCAACCTCATTAATCGCCATCTACATGACAAAGTTACCAGCCCCCATATCCAACCTCATTAATCGCCTTCTACATGACAAAGTTACCAGCCCCATATCCAACCTCATTAATCGCCTTCTACATGACAAAGTTACCAGCCCCCATGTCCAACCACATTAATCGCCTTCTACATGAGAAAGTTACCAGCCCCCATATCCAACTTCATTAATCGCCTTCTACATGACAAAGTTACCAGCCCCCATATCCAACCTCATTAATCGACTTCTACATGACAAAGTTACCAGCCCCCATATCCAACCTCATTAATCGCCTTCTACATGACAATGTTACCAGCCCCTATATCCAACCTCATTAATTGCCTTCTACATGACAAAGTTACCAGCCCCCACGTCCAACCACATTAATCGCCTTCTACATGATAAAGTTACCAGCCCCATGTACAACCTCATTAATCGCCTTCTACATGACAAAGTTACCAGCCCTTATATCCAACCTCATTAATTGCCTTCTACATGACAAAGTTACCAGCCCCCATATCGAACCTCATTAATCGCCTTCTACATGACAAAGTTACCAGCCCCCATGTCCAACCACATTAATCGCCTTCTTCATGAGAAAGTTTCCAGCCCCCATATCCAACCACATTAATCACCTTCTACATGACAAAGTTACCAGCCCCCATATCCAACCTCATTAATTGCCTTCTACATGACAAAGTTACCAGCCCCCATATCCAACCTCATTAATCGCCTTCTACATGACAAAGTTACCAGCCCCTATATCCAACCTCATTAATTGCTTTCTACATGACAAAGTTACCAGCCTCCATGTCCAACCACATTAATCGCCTTCTACATGAGAAAGTTAAAAGACCCATATCCAACCTCATTAATCGCCTTCTACATGAGAAAGTTACCAGCCTCCATATCCAAATTCATTAATCTCCTTCTACATGACAAAGTTACCAGCCCCATATCCAACCACATTAATCGACTTCTACATGAGAAAGTTACCAGCCCCCATGTCCAACCACATTAATCGCCTTCTACATGACAAAGTTACCAGTCCCCATATCCAACCTCATTAATTGCCTTCTACATGACAAAGTTACCAGCCCCTATATCCAACCTCATTAATTGCCTTCTACATGACAAAGTTACCAGCCCCCATATCCAACCTCATTAATCGCCTTCTACATGACAAAGTTACCAGCCTCCATGTCCAACCACATTAATCGCCTTCTTCATGACAAAGTTACCAGCCCCCATATCCACCCTCATTAATCGCCTTCTACATGACAAAGTTACCAGCCCCCATATCAAATCTCATTAATCGCCTTCTACATGACAAAGTTACCAGCCCCCATATCCAACCTCATTAATCGCCTTCTACATGACAAAGTTACCAGCCCCTATATCCAACCTCATTAATCGCCTTCTACATGACAAAGTTACCAGCCCCTATATCCAACCTTATTAATTGCCTTCTACATGACAAAGTTACCAGCCCCCATGGCCAACCATATTAATCGCCTTCTACATGATAAAGTTACCAGCCCCCATATCCAACCTCATTAATTGCCTTCTACATGACAAAGTTACCAGCCCCCATATCGAACCTCATTAATCGCCTTCTACATGACAAAGTTACCAGCCCCCATGTCCAACCACATTAATCGCCTTCTTCATGAGAAAGTTTCCAGCCCCCATATCCAACCACATTAATCACCTTCTACATGACAAAGTTACCAGCCCCCATATCCAACCTCATTAATTGCCTTCTACATGACAAAGTTACCAGCCCCCATATCCAACCTCATTAATCGCCTTCTACATGACAAAGTTACCAGCCCCTATATCCAACCTCATTAATTGCTTTCTACATGACAAAGTTACCAGCCTCCATGTCCAACCACATTAATCGCCTTCTACATGAGAAAGTTACCAGACCCATATCCAACCTCATTAATCGCCTTCTACATGAGAAAGTTACCAGCCTCCATATCCAAATTCATTAATCTCCTTCTACATGACAAAGTTACCAGCCCCATATCCAACCACATTAATCGCCTTCTACATGAGAAAGTTACCAGCCCCCATGTCCAACCACATTAATCGCCTTCTACATGACAAAGTTACCAGTCCCCATATCCAACCTCATTAATTGCCTTCTACATGACAAAGTTACCAGCCCCTATATCCAACCTCATTAATTGCCTTCTACATGACAAAGTTACCAGCCCCCATATCCAACCTCATTAATCGCCTTCTACATGACAAAGTTACCAGCCTCCATGTCCAACCACATTAATCGCCTTCTTCATGACAAAGTTACCAGCCCCCATATCCACCCTTATTAATCGCCTTCTACATGACAAAGTTACCAGCCCCCATATCAAATCTCATTAATCGCCTTCTACATGACAAAGTTACCAGCCCCCATATCCAACCTCATTAATCGCCTTCTACATGACAAAGTTACCAGCCCCTATATCCAACCTTATTAATTGCCTTCTACATGACAAAGTTACCAGCCCCCATGTCCAACCACATTAATCGCCTTCTACATGATAAAGTTACCAGCCCCCATATCCAACCTCATTAATTGCCTTCTACATGACAAAGTTACCAGCCCCCATATCCAACCTCATTAATTGCCTTCTACATGACAAAGTTACCAGCCCCTAGATCCAACCTCATTAATTGCCTTCTACATGACAAAGTTACCAGCCCCTATATCCAACCTCATTAATCGCCTTCTACATGATAAAGTTACCAGCCCCTATATCCAACCTCATTAATCGCCTTCTACATGATAAAGTTACCAGCACCTATATCCAACCTCATTAATTGCCTTCTACATGATAAAGTTACCAGCCCCTATATCCAACCTCATTAATCGATTTCTACATGATAAAGTTACCAGCCCCTATATCCAACCTCATTAATCGCCTTCTACATGATAAAGTTACCAGCCCCTAGTCCAACCTCATTAATCGCCTTCTACATGATAAAGTTACCAGCCCCATGTACAACCTCATTAATCGCCTTCTACAATATGCTTGATGGAGCAGTCGTTCTAATCCTTCATTGTCTGGTACGACTTCCCCGGGAACTACCCCAGGCACTTAATTAACACATGAATGTAAAACCAGGAGCTGATACAAAACAAACTTGTAAACAAATTTAGCAGAAACAGAGGCACAAACAGACTTACTGGACACAAATCAACAACCACAAACAGAAGGTTCTAGAGAGCCAGAAACTGGAGTCTTCCATATGGATGAGGGCTGGTTTGTCTTCGTGCAACGAATTCTGCCATCTCCTAATCATTTGAAAACCAGCCCAGAGTTCTTTGACCCTAGCTTTTCGCTTTAGATTTAAAAAAAAAAAAAGGATTGCTCACTTAGCAAACAGGGCTGACATAAGCAGACGTCAGAAAGAATGCAGCAACAGTGACTTAAAGGAAAATGTGTGTGTGTGTTTTTTTTCCGCTTCATCCCTTCAATGAAAGTTTTATTGTTTTTACTTTTGCTGAACCACAATCCTTAATTGTACGGGGCTGACAGCGTCATCATGTAAAACAAACTGCTGAAGAAAACATCACTGCAAAAATCACATGACTGCACGCTTCCTGCATATGGTCATCTACAGTGGTGGTTACATGGACACATGGAATGAATGAATTATATTCCCTATATGCCCAGTGTAGCTCCCAGGGGTCGTTAACGAGGCAAAGGTAGAGTATAAATACTACTCCCGTAGGCATGTCGTAGAGGCAATACAAAGAAAGATGTTCATTTGGCTGGCAACCTCATTATCAATATATATAAAACTCCAGCTTTTTCTGTCAGTAACGCTAAGGGATGCAACTTTGGTTGAAAGTTAGACATTAATTGTATTGTTTCCCTTATATGTAATAGTAACATTTACCAAAGAAGAATGCGAAAATGACGGTGTGCATGAACTGTTTGATTATACTGTATGGACAGAAGTCAACAACACAACTGATAAACAGTACATGAAGTGGAGACAAGAAGATGCGGAGATCCAGGATTTAAGTTATACCAGATTAAATCAACAGAAAATCAAGATTTATGGAGACACTCCTGCATCTGATTCCCTTGCAGGAAGCCTGTCATTGTTTAGATTTTAAACATCAGACGTAAAACAAATGTTTTGGTTTATTAAAATACATTTGAATAAGTAAAATTGCCGTTAGGTATTGGTGCCTTTCAATTTAATTCCGGTCTTATGACGGGCTTTTACACTAGTATATAATAAAATGCTACAAAAACTACCACTACAAAAGCATATGAATATTTTTATGCAGGCTTATGTATAGGGACTGGCCGCAGTGGGGACTACATGCTCCACATGGAACGACATGGGTGTTGGTGATGATTATGCTGAGGATACAGATGAAGATGCTGATGATAGTGCTGACGATGATGAAGATGATGCTACTGATGATGATGGTGATTATGATATTAATGATAATGATTATGATAACGATAATATGATGATGATGGTAGTAATGATGATGATGCTTGTGATGATGATAGTAGT
Organism: Oreohelix idahoensis; assembly: GCA_024509875.1. Classification (NCBI taxonomy): domain Eukaryota; kingdom Metazoa; phylum Mollusca; class Gastropoda; order Stylommatophora; family Oreohelicidae; genus Oreohelix; species Oreohelix idahoensis. The sequence goes on along the minus strand of JAMPIV010021223.1, from coordinate 881,186 downwards.
AATGATGATGCTGATGCTGACGATGATGAAGATAATGGTGATGATGACGATGATGATGATAATGATGATGATGACAATGATGATGGTGAAAACAATCTTTAATACGCCCTCACTCGGGTTCATCATCATCATCTCAGCCCGTAACCCGTCATGGGTCGTAGGGGTGCCATGGTGGAAGCATCAGCAGACAGGGTCCTCCACTGCTCTCTATCCTCAGCAATGCGTACAAGTGTGGAAAAAACCGTGTCCTGCCCATTCTTTGATGTTATCAGCCCAGGATTTTCTTTGCCTTCCTCTTCTCCGTTTACCTTCGACTGTCCCCTGAAGGATCGTTTTCGAAAGGGAGTCATGACGAGTTACATGCCCAAACCAGGCAAGCTTTCGATGTTTCACTATTGACAAAAGTGGTTCTTGGTGGCCTGCATAGGTGTTTATCTTCTCTCTAACATAGACATTTGTTTTGTGCTCTTTATAGCAAATGCGCAAAATTCTTCTATAACATTTATGCTCGAAAGCCTGAATCCTTCGCTCCGTATCTGCAGTGAGTGTCCAGCTCTCACACCCATACAAGAGAATAGATAATACAAGTGATTTGTATAATTTGATCTTCACAGGAAAACTGATGTTACTTTTCCAGATCACATTCAACTTTGTCATGGCAGCTGAGGCCATCTCAAGTCTTGTCTTGATTTCTTTACTTGATCTTCCATCACTACATATAGTGGACCCGAGATATTTAAAGGTGTTAACTTCTTCTAACGTTTGCCCATTTAACGTAATGTTGGTCGGAACATGTTTCTTATGGCTATTCACCAATATCTTGCTTTTTTCTATATTAATTTCCATCCCATACGTTCTTGTTACTTTCTCCAGTCTAGAGGTAAGGTCTTGAAGTTCTGATTCTGATCCAGCTATCAGATCAATATCATCAGCAAAACGTAGGTTGCACAGAGGTCGGCCTCCAATCGATATGGTTGATTTATAATCGTAGAGAGCCTCCTGCATAATATGTTCTAGATAAATATTAAAGAGCACTGGGGACAGGATACATCCCTGCCGAACTCCTACAGTTGTTTTGAAAAATTCTCCAATGTCGTTGCTTGCAAAAACAGCACTGCTTGCGTCCTTGTATAGTGCTTCAATGATATCTATGATGTTGGTATCAAAATTGAATTTTCTCATTACTTGCCATAAGCCTTCATGCCAGACTCGATCGAAGGCTTTTGTGAAATCGATGAAGTTATGGTATAAATCGTGTTGATGTTGGAGATATTTTTCGATAAGTACTCTAATATTGAAGATTTGTTCTGAGGTACTTCTTTTTGGTCTAAAGCCAGCCTGTTCCTCTGACAAGATTTCTTCTGATTTCTGTTTTATTCTGTTCAAAAGTATCCTTAACATCACTCGGGTTAAAACCATCAAAACCTGTCAAGAATTTTAATTCGTGGGCAGACCTTTACTTCCAAGTCAAGAGTACCTTGTTTCTTTAAAGTTGTCTGAGAAAATAATTATTGCTCTTAAGTGTACACAACAGTGCTAGCTGGAGACAGTAAAAACAAATCACAGTTGTAGCAACCGATCTCATCCATTAGGATGTTTACAGTGATTTTTAGAAACTGCTGACATGAGGTATTAGCGTTCAGAGTTTGCTCCCCCTAGAGCAGTGGATCCCAACCTGTGGTCCGCGGACTACTTATGGTCCGCGGCGCATTATCAGGTGGTCCGCGGCTGCGTTATCGATTTGGTATTAAGTGCTTTGACTTTGCTCTGATCCTCCCTACGTTTTTAGTGATCGTATATTATATACGATAATTTGTTAACACTTTGACTGACACTAAGGTGTGATAGATGAAAATAGAAGCTACCCTTGAATCTCACCGGGGGCCCGCAGTTTTGTTGAAATCAAATCGCCAACGTGGGTCCCACGTGGAATTCCCACACGTGCTAATTAGTATGCAATAAGTTATTGTTGTGGTTGAGTTTGAGTGTAGAGTATTTGTCGAGTTGGACAACAGTAGTGAAATCGACAAGGGATAGTGGACTGACAGAGTTATAGATTACACTTTAGATAAGGTGTAAATAGGAGATGGACTTGAGACAACCTGGAAGAAGATTTATTCAAAGGATCTCTCTCTCCAGGCCTCAACTCCCTTTTACTGTCTAAGCCTCTCCTGCTCTCACTCTTTTCTCTTATCATACATAGAGATTCTAGTAAAGAGCTAAAAATACAAATATGGATGGAAAGGTCGTGAACAGCGTATTAATAAAGGTGTAAACTTTATTAAAGAAGAAAAAAACATGGAATTAATGCATATCATCACAACAACATAAAATTACATCAATAATCATCAATAACCAAAATATGCAAAATGCACCAACAACCACACACACACCACCATTCATAAAACCTGTAGAACACAGAGAGATGAAATAACTGAGTGTCAGTCCGTCCGCTTTCGGGACCATATGAAATAGCTCCAGTAAGTGGTTTTTTCGTACATATCCTCCATGGGTGATGGAATTAACCTGAATAAAATCACTGTATAGGCGCTATCATTGGTGATTCCTCCCTAATTGCGCGAGGTGGTCTGGAAGACTCTATCCATAGATGGCTGCTCATACGTGCGAGGTTTTAAGTATCCAGAAAATACACCAGAAGAAGTCACTTGAGGACAAAAAAAGTCCCAGGCGCGCTTATCCGGCGCAAGGCTCCGCTTGGCTGTAAATCCTGTTTGAACTGGTTTGGCTTTGGTTTGCTGAGTGTCCCGTTTAGGCACAAAAAAGGCGGGTGATATGGAATTCTGCTATAGGCATGCTGAGCGGGTTTGATATTCTGGAAGCCGCAATGCTCTGGCTGGTAATCCAATAGGCGAGTAGAGAACTACTACTGCGTTTGGCGATTCCAGATTTTGCGTTGGCTCCGTTGCACTGCGTGAGCTTAACTTGGCGTTGACAAAAAGGGGTTTTGATTCAGGAACGGGGTTGACGATTCGTTTCTAGATGTATACAGAAACCCTCTAGATCGAAGAGTATATGACTTTCTTCGCCTGACTGAAGTCTGCTCTAGCGATTCGGTCTTCCTGAAACTGAGACCCAAAAAGAGACACCCTTTTACTTCAAGCAAATAATAAATCACACTAACTTTATACAGAAAGTTTCGCTCCACTATGGGATTAAATTTATTGTAGTTATTGCTATGATAGTTTAGGGCTGTCTTTAACCATGTCTCCTGTTCCTTAAAAATTTCAATTATCAACGCGCGCCCGCATAGTCTTAATATCTTTTGTACACCCATGTACCTGTCAGTAAATGTTCTGACATCAAAAATCTACTCCTCTTCTCCCAATCTCACATACAGGAAACCTAACCTGTAGTTACAGTTAAATGAATATGCTTATTCATCTTACAACATTAAATGAATTTACATAAACAGATTACAGCATTTGACATTACACCAATAAATCGTATGTCCCCTTTGGAAAATATATTAGCATTCCACAAAATGAGTACAAAGAAAATGCAATGTTCTTGCTATAATAATACAGTTGTGGCTAAATCATAAGATATAATTATATCTATGCCTGGTGACTGCTTTCGGTGAAAGTTATAGACTAGTGTCTAGCCACACAAGTAAGCATAAAATGATCCTCCCTTGCCACTAGAAATATCTATCAAAAAGGAATAAGTGACTATCTCCTATAATCCAGAGTTATTACCTGCATCTCACTATTCAGTTTTAAAGTGAACAATCCACACCTGACATTATCTTACAGAAATGACAGTTAATTTTGCTGACTCTTAACCCAATGGTAAGCATTCGTGGACTGATTCTACGCCTAATATCTGTTATTGTAAGTTTAACATTTAACCCATGATAAACCGTAACAGTTTAAGCACCACTTAATAAGCCGTAGACAGCGCTACCTTATCACTGAATAAATTACTAGGAGAAGTCCTCAGAAATAAATTCACTTCCCTAACAGATATATATAAAAGCTAACATGAATCTAATATTATAATTATAAGATATGTCAACTCACCCCGAAAATGACTAGAACATAGGAAAACACATTCTAGTACTGTGTTAAAGTTTGCCTTATCTCATGATGGTCATCTACAGGCCAGGAAAATTTACGAATGTTTTTGTCTATTAAAACCAGTCTACTCTTATAGATCACAAGGGACGCTCCCCCCCCCGGACACCTGGCCTGCATATTTCTACAGAAGTTCGGCGAAAGACGTAATCTAGAGTAAGACAAAAGAAATCGTGCGAAAGTTCCCCAGGTAGAGAAATGCATAACATTATGCTCTATCTTGTCTAAGGGGCGAAAACCCAAAGACTGACCGCGGGTTTGTCTCCCCCTGTTTCCAGGATGCATAATATTATGATCCGAAGCAGCGTTCTGGAAGCCAAACACAGGGACCCTTTCGCTCGTGATCAAAGGCTTTAAACGTAAGAGATATTCCCCTGGTCAGACCAGGTGCGGCTTAGATAATATTATCGTTCGCTGACCGCTACAGGCCGGAACGTAACCAAACCTCGGGTGGGGTTTGAGAAGGTGAAAAAGTTTGGCCACGAAGGTAGAAAATGAAAGAAAAAGAAAATACAAAATGACGAGGAAAACCAGGACATTTAAAAAGTAATCAAATTATGGACAAGATGGTAAAATAGATTATCGGTCATGTGACAAGTGCCCCCCCTTTTAAAGTTCGAGGAATACGGACAAAAATGACAGTAATTTATCTTTTCCATCGATGTCCTTTACATGTCGTAAGAACCTTCTATAATTATAACCAAAATCGTATCCAATTTCTGTCAGTACTGTATGACTAGCTCCGAGTTCATTTCTTTTCTTCCCTCTGTCTAATAGACGTTCAGCGAATGGGATTTTGCGAGGCCAGTCGGCGCAGACGCCCTTCGTTTCCGTGTGAACCTGATCTTCGTTACACCATTCGCTGTGCCTGTTTATGGTCCGGAAAATTATCCGCACCTGTTGTGGTTTTCGGCCCTGCCTGAACACACTGGCCACTGCGTAGATAATCCGCCTGTTATGTGCAGTGTAATCATTGATGGGCTCAGGCTGCTTATGTATATATTTACCTGTCACGGGCGTGGCCTTGAATAACCCTCTATAGCTGCAGTCTATAGGGATTTTTCGCGCGCGTGTAACCCTAGTTGGTAAATAAAGCCGTTCATTGGCCGAAGAAATGCTAGCATTTTTCTTCTGCCTCTCCACACCTACTCCCCTGTTTCGGTGGGAGCATTGATCAATCTTCAGACCTGTGCCCTCTAAAGGTGGATCTGGAGCTTTCCTTGCCTTGCCAGTCACAACTCTGGCTTGGTCAACGGAAATGATCAAGTTGCTCTGTAATGGCCTGGCGGAGGCGACTACTTTGCTGTCCATCAGTGGGGTTGCGACCACTGGAATAATGCGATTTGAATGATAGAACTCAGCCGCCTGAAGCAGAGAGTCATCGATCGCATTCTGGGGTTCTACTAAATCATAACAGATCTCCGTAGCTTCTATCCGTAGAGAAAGATAGGTAATGTCTGCGAGTTGCAGAGTTTGTTGAGTCGCTTTACCATTACTAGCATGACGTGAGCCAAGGCTCTCAACAATGGCTCCTTGTACAGTAGTAAGGCAGCTTTTCTCACTGTCTTCTGCCCTGAGAAGTGTGAGAGACTCAAATGGAATACTAGGGATCCCTTCGCATGAAACCCTGTGTCCACTATAAACGTCAACTTTGCCCTCCCCTGAGGAAGTTACTGGCGTCAGTTGAACTTTGTCCTGCAATGCGAGATCCACTTCCTGGTTGACAGGCCCCGCAGACTGCATGCAAAGGACTGGACGGTTTGAGATCCCGTTAGATCGCGAAGTGCCCGAGAAAAAACTCTCGGTGCGTTTTTCCAAAGTTCCTTGGAACGGTTTGGGAAGTTTAACCCTTTTAGCAGGCGACTTATTCTTGCACCTTTTAAGCTCAGGGTGATAAGAGGAGCGGCACCTCCTTTCTACGATCGTTGAGTTGGAGGGATGCGCCTCTGCATATGGTTTTTCGCTGTCCGGCCGGGAATCTTGCGAAATATAACGTGATAGGGTGTGGCTCCCTTTTCTCGACGTCACGTGTCGGTTAGGTGCTGCTCGGTCTGAAGCGTGAGAGGCTCGCGGTTCGCCGCTTGCCAGACGGGAACAATCCGTATTACAATGCTTGTTAGCACCTCTCTCACCTTTGTGCAGTTTCCATGCCTGGGAACGTTGCGTAATTTTTCCCGTGGCCTTAGGTCTGCTATCCCGACGTAAATTCTTTCCTTGTTTGGGCTTCGGATCCAAGTCCAAAGGAAAGTCAATTTTCTGGAGTTGGGGTTCGGTTTTAGCAGGCAAGTTTTCTTTTATGGGCTCAAGGTTTGCAGGGGCGCTGACCGTTAAGGGCACAGTAGAAGGGGAAGTAGAGTGACTACATTTAGTATCTGTTTCCACCCTCCGAATTTGGCTATCCAGTTCATCCATTCTGATTTGGTGTAGCCTGTCCCATTCTTGGCTTTCTCTGTCCCTTTCTTGTCGCTCCATTTCCAATTGCTTATCCCGTTCTTGTCTTTGCTTTTCCCTTTGCTTCTCATCTTCTATCACTTCTTCTACATACTGTCGGGTGAATGCTTCACTCTCCCCAGTTTGTTTACAGGACCATGCTAAGATTAAACGGCTGTCAAACCAATTGTCTACCTCGTATTGATCCTGCAGGCTTACTGCAAATTCTAGAAAGGGCTGGATTTCGCTATCCTTGTACTCCATGTACTTAGCTACCTCGAGGGCAATCCTATGCACTTTATCTAGATCGGCCATTATATCAGGGTGAGCAAACACTATAGAAGAATAGAACCTAGAGATCTTAGTTACCTAGTCCACTAGGTGCTGATTAACTTAATAATCAATAAAATCTAGGCTAGCCTGGGAACTTTAAAAACAAGAAAGTTTGTAGCTACTCTGATCGACAAGCACAGACCCCAAAAAATGTAAGTGATGTAAAACTTATTACTATCACTTCACCCCAGTTCTGTCAGTACTAAGCTATTGAGAGGATTGGTTACTATCATCCGAATGAACACCCTCCCTTGGTACAGATGCAAGCTAGTAACTGACTATCTGTAGCTTCTTATCTCAGATTAAAGAGCTACTCCTGAAAAAATTATTAACTCTTAAAAAAATTTTTTTCTGACTTTTACAACAATAGTCGTCAGATTTGTCAACCAAAAACTCAGCAGTGATACCATCAACCTTTACCAGCTGTCTCATGTGTAGCATGAACAATAAATGTAACTTAATATTTATGATTGCTGTGGAGAAAAAAACGCTGTTCCGACTTCCACCCAAAAGAAATAGTTCGTTATGTCTAGGGGAAAGAAATTCCTATAATCTGCCGAACACTAAACTCTAAGAATCAGAATAGAATCTTGTGAGAGATTCCTACCAGACTGCAACCTCATCTGTTGCGATTGCTGCAGATGTAGTTCAAATTCCGCAGCGAGACCCCATTTGTCGTGGTTGAGTTTGAGTGTAGAGTATTTGTCGAGTTGGACAACAGTAGTGAAATCGACAAGGGATAGTGGACTGACAGAGTTATAGATTACACTTTAGATAAGGTGTAAATAGGAGATGGACTTGAGACAACCTGGAAGAAGATTTATTCAAAGGATCTCTCTCCAGGCCTCAACTCCCTTTTACTGTCTAAGCCTCTCCTGCTCTCACTCTTTTCTCTTATCATACATAGAGATTCTAGTAAAGAGCTAAAAATACAAATATGGATGGAAAGGTCGTGAACAGCGTATTAATAAAGGTGTAAACTTTATTAAAGAAGAAAAAAACATGGAATTAATGCATATCATCACAACAACATGAAATTACATCAATAATCATCAATAACCAAAATATGCAAAATACACCAACAACCACACACACACCACCATTCATAAAACCTGTAGAAAACAGAGAGATGAAATAACTGAGTGTCAGTCCGTCCGCTTTCGGGACCATATGAAATAGCTCCAGTAAGTGGTTTTTTTCGTACATATCCTCCATGGGTGATGGAATTAACCTGAATAAAATCACTGTATAGGCGCTATCATTGGTGATTCCTCCCTAATTGCGCGAGGTGGTCTGGAAGACTCTATCCATAGATGGCTGCTCATACGTGCGAGGTTTTAAGTATCCAGAAAATACACCAGAAGAAGTCACTTGAGGACAAAAAAAGTCCCAGGCGCGCTTATCCGGCGCAAGGCTCCGCTTGGCTGTAAATCCTGTTTGAACTGGTTTGGCTTTGGTTTGCTGAGTGTCCCGTTTAGGCACAAAAAAGGCGGGTGATATGGAATTCTGCTATAGGCATGCTGAGCGGGTTTGATATTCTGGAAGCCGCAATGCTCTGGCTGGTAATCCAATAGGCGAGTAGAGAACTACTACTGCGTTTGGCGATTCCAGATTTTGCGTTGGCTCCGTTGCACTGCGTGAGCTTAACTTGGCGTTGACAAAAAGGGGTTTTGATTCAGGAACGGGGTTGACGATTCGTTTCTAGATGTATACAGAAACCCTCTAGATCGAAGAGTATATGACTTTCTTTGCCTGACTGAAGTCTGCTCTAGCGATTCGGTCTTCCTGAAACTGAGACCCAAAAGAGACACCCTTTTACTTCAAGCAAATAATAAATCACACTAACTTTATACAGAAAGTTTCGCTCCACTATGGGATTAAATTTATTGTAGTTATTGCTATGATAGTTTAGGGCTGTCTTTAACCATGTCTCCTGTTCCTTAAAAATTTCAATTATCAACGCGCGCCCGCATAGTCTTAATATCTTTTGTACACCCATGTACCTGTCAGTAAATGTTCTGACATCAAAAATCTACTCCTCTTCTCCCAATCTCACATACAGGAAACCTAACCTGTAGTTACAGTTAAATGAATATGCTTATTCATCTTACAACATTAAATGAATTTACATAAACAGATTACAGCATTTGACATTACACCAATAAATCGTATGTCCCCTTTGGAAAATATATTAGCATTCCACAAAATGAGTACAAAGAAAATGCAATGTTCTTGCTATAATAATACAGTTGTGGCTAAATCATAAGATATAATTATATCTATGTCTGGTGACTGCTTTCGGTGAAAGTTATAGACTAGTGTCTAGCCACACAAGTAAGCATAAAATGATCCTCCCTTGCCACTAGAAATATCTATCAAAAAGGAATATTACCTGCATCTCACTATTCAGTTTTAAAGTGAACAATCCACACCTGACATTATCTTACAGAAATGACAGTTAATTTTGCTGACTCTTAACCCAATGGTAAGCATTCGTGGACTGATTCTACGCCTGATATCTGTTATTGTAAGTTTAACATTTAACCCATGATAAACCGTAACAGTTTAAGCACCACTTAATAGGCCGTAGACAGCGCTACCTTATCACTGAATAAATTACTAGGAGAAGTCCTCAGAAATAAATTCACTTCCCTAACAGATATATATAAAAGCTAACATGAATCTAATATTATAATTATAAGATATGTAAACTCACCCCGAAAATGACTAGAACATAGGCAAACACATTCTAGTACTGTGTTAAAGTTTGCCTTATCTCATGATGGTCATCTACGGGCCAGGAAAATTTACGAATGTCTTTGTCTATTAAAACCAGTCTACTCTTATAGATCACAAGGGACGCTCCCCCCGGACACCTGGCCTGCATATTTCTACAGAAGTTCGGCGAAAGACGTAATCTAGAGTAAGACAAAAGAAATCGTGCGAAAGTTCCCCAGGTAGAGAAATGCATAACATTATGCTCTATCTTGTCTAAGGGGCGAAAACCCAAAGACTGACCGCGGGTTTGTCTCCCCCTGTTTCCAGGATGCATAATATTATGATCCGAAGCAGCGTTCTGGAAGCCAAACACAGGGACCTTTTCGCTCGTGATCAAAGGCTTTAAACGTAAGAGATATTCCCCTGGTCAGACCAGGTGCGGCTTAGATAATATTATCGTTCGCTGACCGCTACAGGCCGGAACGTAACCAAACCTCGGGTGGGGTTTGAGAAGGTGAAAAAGTTTGGCCACGAAGGTAGAAAATGAAAGAAAAAGAAAATACAAAATGACGAGGAAAACCAGGACATTTAAAAAGTAATCAAATTATGGACAAGATGGTAAAATAGATTATCGGTCACGTGACAGTTATCATGCTAGCAGCCACGACATTCGCCCTTTGTCTTATTTTAGTTTAGCCATGGCTACTGTCTTCTCTCTCGAGCTATTAAAATAAAGCTATCTTTGGATCTCCTTCTGTCATCCATTCAAGGAGGCGTGCCAGAGGCGGCAGGCGGTCAGTTATCAACGTCTTTTGTAGTCACTAAGAGTGAACAGAATTTTTAACACCTCTGGTTAACACGTGAACGCGAACAGTCTACGCGGGTTAGAAATCTCTGCAGGACGAAGAGGAACGGAGGAGTCTGGCGGTAAAATGTTGTGAAAAAGAGCTTTGATTCGCGGCCCAAACGCTAAACGTTCCCGAGAATCAGGAGAGACGAGAAATCTGACATGGAGCTAACGATTTCCACAAATTTAATATATAATGAAACATCCTAAAATTCTAGTTGTCAGTTGCTATCAAGAGTTCTGGAATAGCCTAGCGCGCATTTGGAGTCTTATTTTATTGGATTCCCTATACAAATAACGTGGAGAAATATTCTTAATTTCTTGATTTGCGGTAAAATATTGTTAGCATTTAAGAGTTTTAACGTGTTAAGTTCATTATATTTCACTGGATTTTTGTGTTAATTTAAACCTATTAAATAAGCCTATAGCAAAGTTCTCCAGATGTAAATCGAAAATGTAACTACCCGTTATTTCCCGAGTAATAGATGCGTAAAATAATTATAAGACGCTAGGCGATTGAAATCGTTTAATAACAATTTATTTCTATTTCATCTTGTGTAAATCTTAAGTAATTAACTGTTCATAGCTAGTGTTAAAAGCGATATATTAGCTAGACACTCGTGAAGTTCTTTTTAATATAAATAATTAAATGCCGGAGTGATTTTACAGGTCTTACCTAAACGCGGATGTTAGAATATAATTATAGTAGGATTACCTGTTATCTATATTCTCTTTTATATAGGTGATCATACCTTTGCGATCCAACGGTTCTTAGAGAGATGCATTGTCAGATGTCTTACGGAATCCCAATTATATGTTCCTAACATACACACATTGACGGCAAAAAATCTGATGCTGAAGACCCTTCGTGGTCAGCCTTCTCCATCCATGAGAGCGGTTAAATAACCAGAACAATGCTACGTAAAATTTGTGTTAAATGTTAAATTGGAATGGGACAATGCCAGAAGATTTTTTTCTTCTTATACATATAAATTTTCCTGGCCTGATGAGGCAGAACTTACAGCACTAATTTCTTTAAACAAACCCATATGACAGTAAAGTTTTCCTATCACCAAATTCTACAGAAAGCATTCACGGGTCATACCCGGCTATTTCCTTCCGAGAACAGCCTGGGAGTAACATTCTGCTGTTTGATAATATTTTCACATTCACTACGACAGAAACCCAGAAAAAAACTTATTCCAACCCAATACCTGCAGTACGAAGATAAATACCCCCCAGGAAAAAAAAATATAATCAACGCACCAATTCAGCGAATCTCCGAGAAAAATAGCAGTTGCCTAGACGGAATTTCTGGGGCTGAACTGGACAAACTTCAGGACATATAATAGTCTTAAGTACATTGTGTTTGATTAATTCCATTGAATGTATGCAGCGTCGGCAGAGGGGTAAGCATAATTGTAGTGAGCTCACTGTATGTATGTAGAGAGTGAAACGGAACGAAAGAATTTATTTCTTAAGTTACTACTAATATAACATCTTCTCTTTTATCTATCTCTCACTAAGTCTGAAGGCCCACGGAATAGTTTAAATTAAGGACATATCCTTTATCCGTCCTGACTACTCCCCACTCCCATTAGCAATCATTGTTCTGATCTTTTGGGTAAATTACCTCTGTTGGGATCTTCCCTAATTTTTCCATATACCAGAGGGAGGGTTTATGAGAGTATATTTTCTTTCTCTTCTGTAACTATAATTCACTGATGTAATGATAACTATGTATTGATGTTGTGATCTATTTTCTAACGATATAATAAACTTAATAAACCTTAAGCTATTGGTGTTGGTCAAAACCCTCCCTGCCATTTATATGTGACCCATAGTTTATCTGTTTTCTACGTATGTACGTATTTATGTCACAAAATTGTTTGTGTGTGCGTACGTGAGGGTAGTGTAATTTGAATCAGTATCAAGTGAGAAAGTGCGTCTCCATTAAAGTGTGTTGTACTAGATAGGCTAGAATTAGAGCGATTACTCAATCCAAGACCGTATTTTCTCTTACACCAGTTCTCCTCGTAAACAGGACTGTTTCTCACACCTTCCTCTCACATAGCTCTCACTATATCACCTCTGCTCGGACGGGACCATATATATCTTAGGCCAATCTATAAAAAAAATTACGACATAAGGATGGTGACATTTTAAAAAAAATGCTTTCAAACTTTTTGGAACAGTGGAAGCACAGTTTTACTATTTCTGCATTCAAAAATCTAATTTCGGTTCATTAAGGAACTTTTATTTGGTTGCGATTATAACCGTCATTGCGCCAGCGAAACATAAAACATGATGTGATATGACAATGACGGCTAATACCGCCATAATTGTGCTATTACATTACTATTACCTTACAATTTCCATGTCATCTGGCAAATAATTAATTAACAACTTGTGTTATTGAATATAGGCAAATTCATCTATTGAAAACAGTTAAGTGATTATGGCATTACGAAATTACATAAAAGCTGATGGTCCACAACTTATATATAGTTGGAAAAGTGGTCCTTAGATGTAAAAAGGTTAGGAACCACTGCCCTTTAAGACTTTGGCAATGTCTGACTGGGTTATTGTAAGAAAGTTGCCCTTCACGGGAGCTAATTCCGAACGGTATAAGAAAACAATCATAAATAAATTAAAAGAAAAAAATAAACGTGTTTTCTTCTTAGACTATTAAAATGTTCTATAGGTTTTTTGTATGATGAGGTATCTGCACTGCCTTCCCATGGCCGGGATTAAGCCAATAAGGGCCTCTAGGCTTGTTGGTGTTTGGACCCCCCCCCTTTTTCACCTAATGTTAATGTTAATCAGAATCGACGTCATTGCACTCCGGGCAAACCCATAAGTGCTCAGTCTCCCGCAGCAAATGTCGAAGTGTATGAATGCTAATTGTTCCCGTTGCGCACTGGTTGTATACACGGTGAATGCGTCCTCTCATACGTCCATCCCTGCTGGTCTTAGGTTTGATGCCAAATCCTAGCAGTCTCAGCCTTGATGATTCATCGATCGCAGTATCATTCTCTAATAGGCGATCATTAATTGCCTTCAGTCCCCCTTCACCCAATAGGCGATAATTTTCTTATCATTTTTTTTCAAACCTTTTAGCAAGGAGATGGTATATAGTAGTAGTATTATAAATATACTGGGGTTTTAGTTTGTTTGCATTGCTTACCTCTTTTATTAGTAATTGTTTTGTTATTAATGTTTATTAGTATTATTTTTATTATTATTAAGGTAAACACAATAAATACATTTTTAATAGTTAATACGCCATTATGTTTTTGCCTTTTGCTTTTAAGCAATTTTTGTTTCTACTGTCTTTTTTAGAACGTTATGAATGTGATGTCAGAGTGCAAACTTTTTCTTTTTGTACATAAATCTACGCATTTTAACCATTTCTTTAACTTATGCACGGACCCCAATACCTCCGGGCCCCCATGGGTCAGACTACTTAGCCTAATGGATAATCCGGCCCTGTGCCTACCTAGTTATGTTGTTACCGTCTACAGCGTAATGACAAGTCACTTTAAAAAAAATATTTGTTTGTTCTCACTTGTATCTAATGGATATTCTTTCTTATTTGCTACTTCTTTTACTCGTGGGTCTAGAGGTTTCCCTGAGAGCACAATGGCTGGTGGGTCTAGAGGTTTCCCTGAGAGCACAATGGCTGGTGGGTCTAGAGGTTTCCCTGAGAGCACAATGGCTGGTGGGTCTAGAGGTTTCCCTGAGGTCACAATGGCTGGTGGGTCTAGAGGTTTCCCTGATAGCACAATGGCTGGTGGGTCTAGAGGTTTCCCTGATAGTACAATGGCCGGTGGGTCTAGAGGTTTCCCTGATAGCACAATGGCTGGTGGGTCTAGAGGTTTCCCTGATAGTACAATGGCCGGTGGGTCTAGAGGTTTCCCTGAGAGCTCAACAGCTAGTGGGTCTAGAGGTTTCCCTGATAGCACAATGGCTGGTGGGTGAACATGCAATCAAATATTTAGAATCGAATGATTTGGTTTTGATTTTAATGACTATCTTCATTGCACACAGACAACTCCATCAGTGCTCGATCTCTTCCCTTAGGTCACATAAGGAGGATCTCAGCACAGTGCACGAACTCCGTAGCACTGGCGGGAATCCCAACGTGTGAATATAGCAATCACACATTCTATAAATATTTTTGTGGTGGGTAGGTTTCTAATATTTAAATGTTGCCTGGCAGCGGCCTTACAGCCTATTCTTTACGATTTCCAACTGCTGTGGGATTTTTAACCTGCGCAGCTTGCACAAATGACCGCCTATTTTAAGCCGAGAAGGCTAAGTATCCGATCTCACTACCCAGGAGACCAGGGCGGAGGATGACATCATTAGGACCTGAAAAAAATATGTCCATAATTTATATTCACTAAACTGGGAATCGAACCCGTTACCTCTAGAATTCGAGGCGGATGCCATACCTCTTAACCACTCCGACCCCCGAGAATCTAATGGATATACTTAAAATAAAAGTCAAAGCAAGGAACAATAACTTTCATTTGACTGAAACAATAAAAAATTAAATAAAATCTAAAATAACCAAAAGACAACAAAAAGTCTGCCCTCTATATGGCAATGCACTGAACAGGCCGGATCTCACGTCGAGCTAGAATGATAATGTGACATAGTATTTTGTTAATAAAATGGTATTGAATTATCTTTATCTTAATGTTTGTTTCATATATTGGTAATCTTTACCATTAGCCTAGCAAATTGTAGAGTAGCTTCCCCTCGTAATGTTGTCTTTTCTAACGTACAGTTTATAATGGGAGGTCACTCTATAGAATTGATGATGTTAATCTCCTTTGCGTTGTCGTTGATGTCGGTAAAAGCATCAGGATCATCTTCCTGTGTGCTATTAAGGTGTGGGATTCGAGAAAGGAGGTCTGCACAAGTGTTTTGAGTACCCGGGATGTATTCAATTTTTGTGTCATAGGACTGCAAGTTCATGGACCAGGTCTGCAATTTCTTGGGCTGCTCATGTGTCTTAGTGAGCCAATTTACCAAGGGTTGGTGGTCCGTTCTAATGATGAGTTTGGTTCCTCTAATGTAAAAATCAAGCTTCTGTATTGCATAATGTATTGCGAAAGCTTCTTTCTCCGTAGTTGACCATCATCTCTGTGTTTTGGAGAGGGCGTGTGACACAAATGCTATGGGCATCTCATTGGGAATCTCTGGTATGATCGGTGTCTCGTCTTCTTTTCTGGGTTGAACTAAACAAGCGCCTATTGCAGTAATGGAGGCATCAGTATATAGGATCATTGGATGAGATGTATCAGGATGTGCGAGAAGTGGTATTGTTGTAAGCGCATTCTTGAGGTAGTCAAAGGATTTCTGACATTCCTCCGTCCACTTGAATAGTGAATACGTCTTTGTAAGAGCAATAAGCGGTTCAGCGGCCTTTGAGAAGTTAATAACGTGGCGTCTGTAGTAACCACAGCAACCGATATAAGCTCGTACTTGTTTCACTTTTGTGGGGCGGGCATCTTCCTAATCGCTTCCACTTTATCTTTGTCAGGTCAAATGCCATCTTTGTTAACTACGAATCCTAAATACGTGGTTTCAGCTTTCAGGAACTCACATTTGCTGAGTTTGAGTTTAACTCGGTGGTGTCGGAGGCCATCAAAAACTTGCTCAACCTTCTTTAAGTGGTCATCCACGGTACCTTATGTATGAATAAGTACGTCGTCTATATAGGCCAATGCAAAAGAATGCATTCCCTGCAAAACTTCGTCCATCAGTGCCATATATGTTGCGGGGCTCCCTTTCAAACCAAAAGGCATAACGTTCCACTTATAGCTACCCATGTGTGTGCAAAATGTGGACTTTTCTTTGGCTGCTGGTGTCATAGGGATATACCAAAATCCTGAGCGTGCATCTAATGTAGTGAAATGTGTAGAATGTCTGAGTGTTGCCAAAATATCATCAATGCGTGGTAATTGGTATGAAATAGTCTTGGTAATCCTGTTCAATGCGCGGTAATCGCAGCAAAATGTACTTCTACCATCTTTTTTCGATACAATTACTATTGGCGATGACCATGCTGATTTGGATCTTTCTATAATTCCTGCACTCAACATGTCGTTTATAGACTTCTCCACTATTTCACGGTTCTTCAAAGGGGTATGGTAGGGTTTCAGACTAATGAGTTCCTCTGTTGTGGTCTGAATGTCCATATGTACCGAACTGGTTCTACCTAACTCCATGTCCGTCAGTGCGAACACATCTTGATGTTTAGTGATGAACGCACTAACTTTAGTTTTATGTTGTTCTTCCACGTTCAATGTAGCCAATAATTGCTATAACCGGTCTGGTGTGTGATCCTGTATCTGGGACTCTTGGTTTGTCCACGGTGTTTTAATATATGTATTTTCTACATCCGTTTTATGAATCTTACGTCTGCTCTGTCGTTCACTACGGCAGTATTCGAAGGGCTTTGGATATCTTGGTTCATATCTCCGACACAGTGGTTTGTTTGAGTATCTCGTATTAGGTTTCCGCCATGGAGTATGCTCGACATCTGTTCTGTGATTATAGTGTCCACTATACTGAGGAGGTGATATATTGTACCAAGGGACTGTTTTCTTTGCTGGGGTTTGCAATAAATGGTGGGTAACAAGACTGACATGATGCGATTTTTTTTCACTGTTGCCTGTTCCTCTGTATATCCCATCGTATACTTTTTTCCTTATTATTTGATCCACTTCCTGTGCATAACGGAGGTATTTAGTTCTTTCAATATCTAAATATATGTCTTCAGGTTCATCTCTGCAGGCTCGATAATATCTCTCGGATTCTTGTACTTCTGCGTTGTTATGACTGATGTATTGATCAATTGGGTATCCTCCTGGTAACGGTGTGTCATCAAGATAGTCTCGACTTGTGGGGCGGCACGGGGGTGAGTGTGGGATCTGACATGGTGTGATGAATGAAGATTGTCGATACGTTGTGTCTTCAGGTTCATCTTGGTTAGTGTGTCTTCTCTCTCTGTGTGTGGGGGTAACATAATTCTCAGGCACATAATCAGTGCTATCCATATTCGACATGTAGTATTATCGTCGACATTCATGTATCCTGTTGCTTTCCTGGCTGTAGATGTTTCTTCTGTCTGTTGTTCTATTCGATTTTACAAACGTTCTTGTTTCTAGAGTCTGGCGCCTAATCCTGCCAGTAAATTGCTTATTGATAAACTCTCTTTTAGTTAACTCTGTTCTTTTTGCTCATCAGTTGATAAATATAAGCTCACTAGAACATCACCAGAGTTAAATGCTGTGTTGTTGTGTTGCTCGTGGTTTGAATATGGAATATCAACTCGACCTACGCAGTGGTGTGTAGACATAGATTGTGAGTATAATATGCGAATGATAAGAAGAGTTCGTAGTGTTGACAAATGGTCTCTTTCTCACACTCATGTATGGCTGGAAGTCATCGACACCAACGACTGTGTACCTTTGCTACAGTTTAATTGGACGTACACACTCGACAGCACGAATAGTGACACATCACAGGTTGGCATAATACATCATGGTACAGTGGATAAATGGTCTTGCAATGATACATGGGCACTCATGTAGAATAATGGCATAATGGACTGTCAGTAGACAAGCACTCAGTATTGCCCATATATATATATATCGTCTGAGTTTACTGACAAAGCACGTCAGATTATAAACAATATTCAAGATGGCTTCTAGACCTAACCTCGTCTAGCGAAGATTCCTTACAATAATGTTCAGCACATATTTTCCACATAATCATATTGAACCGCTAGTAATGGGTTCTCATGTGTAGCAGTGATCTCTGGACTCATCAAGCGATAATACGGGGCATCCCTTTCTCTTCTTGAAAGTCACAAAATATTTGGATACAAGATGGCTTCTCTCGTGAGCTGTCACTCACGTTTGGATACAGATAATGAATCTGTATTAAAGTTAGTCATTCATTAAATGTTCTCATAGCTCTGTAGATTCTATCATGATACAATTGACTTCATCATACAAGATATAGTGCTGCTAGGAATGAATGTCGTTTTCATCTAGATAAATATTTCCTCAGACGTACAAATCGTGTCTATCGAGAAATGGTGGCTTAGCCAGAGTTCATAAGAAGTATCTTTTGTTACCTTGGTATCAGGAATATGATTCTGCCATTCCTTGGCAATAAGAATAAACACTGGGGTAAAGCATACACGATAGGTCTAGACGACTATCACTTTCCCCACAAATATAGAAAAACACAGCCCCCATCAGGGCGAAGCCAAATCACACCTCTCTAGCGACACATCCGCCGAACAGCCCTTTGACCTTTCTATCGACAAAAGACCATATAGTTCGACTTAGATATGTAAAGATATACAGATATAAGACAGACTCGTCCTACCCAGACAAACAACACACATAAATTCAGGCCATAGATCCACCGAAGCAAGAACAACCTATTTCTATAAGGGGTTAACTCAATAATGTAAGCCACTAAAAAAAAAGTATCTATTTTGTTTACAAAATATTTGCGAACATAACAAGCATACAAATGTATTATATTGTAAGATATCAAAGACTGCACGTAACACTTATCATATGTACTTTGCCGTTGAAATCGTTTGTCAGAGTCGGAGGGGTCACATGGGGTATGATTTTGGGGTATGCATGGGGCGGTGGAATGATGGTGTCGACTCTGACCGACGTCAAGCATTCTGTTGTTCATAGCACAGGTCAAGGACGATCTTCGTATATTAGCAATTATCGCACCTCTGTGTATCGTCATAGCTTGTCTCGATGTGTTTACAATCATGACTGGAAAGTCACGGGTGGGTGAAACTTCGGCACTACCTTCAATAACAAACATGAGGGGTTCGTCATTAATGTCCTCATTTTCCAAGGGTTCAATCTGGATTGTTTGTCCTGGTCCGATATAATTGGAACCTTTGACTTTACCGTTTGCTATTACGAGCGTATTAGGTATTACTGTAACTGGTGTTGTTAAGCGTACTAGGGAGGCGATATGTATATCATCTTGTAACTGTATATATTCACCATTAACATTGATTTTATGCAGGTCAAAATATTTTCTGGCGTTGTGGCGGGTAAGGAAGTCTCTACCAAGGATGAAATTTCTGGACATCTCACGTGTGATTATGAAAGGATGTGTAAGCTGTTGATGTCCTATCTGGAATGTAATGTATGCTGTACCACAGGACTTCATGGATTCTCCTGTTACCGAGGCCATTTACGTCTTTGATGGTCGGAACTTTACAAGATGTTTAATTTGTTTATATAATTGTTCCAGAATCAGACTAACTCAAGCGCCAGTGTCAACAAGTGCACGATAATTCTTCTTGTCAATGTTGATGAGACAGGAACTGGGGTCTGGGGTAATACTTATAGACTGTACTTCTTGCTCAGGTGTTCTTTGAGGAGGAGGTATTGGGCGGGGAACAACGTTGTTTTTCTTTCTATGTATGGACCTATGATGAAGGAAGTTGTTGTTTCCATCAATTTTATAGTCACCACTAACGGTCCTGCTTAATGGTTGACTGTTCCGTGTCCCTGGTTGTACATTCGTGGTTGTCCTCTTGTAAAACTGGAAGATGTATGTGCTCCGCGAAAATTCTGGTTAAAATAATTACCATTGCTATAACTATGATGTCGTGGGTTGTTATAACTATGCTGGTGTAGGCGAGGATGTTGTCGTCTGCACTCCCGGGCTAGTTGTCCTCGGCACTCCCGGGCTAGTTGTCCTCGAATTCCACAATTAAAACAAGTAGGGGTATTGACTTGATGTACGTTCTGTTGTCTATGAGGGTGTCAAGCATAATTTGCGCTTAACTGCTCCTGATTACGCGTTTGGCTTGGACCATGCCAACGCGAGCGAGAATGACCAACTTCCATCGGTTCATGATCTGGATGTGATTCAAGTGTAGGTTCCTGTCCGACACATTGGTTAAATCTTGTTCGAACATTCTGCTCTATAATTGCCATTTGGATCGCTTCAGTTATCGTTTTCGGATCTTTACGAATCATGTGTAGTTTGATGTTATTTCCTGACAATCCATCAATAAATATGCCTACAAGATGTTTTTCCAGGTCCCGTGATGCTGTCAACCCATCAAGAAAAGCTTCCTCTGCTAGATTTAGTAACCTTTCTCCATAAGACTGAATGGGTTCTTTATGTTCTTGTCTAATCCGACGAAGGAGTGGCCACGCGTGTTCCGTATTGGTGATATCACTGTGACGTTGTACCAACTCTTTCTTAAGTGAATCATAGGTTTCACTGGGGTATGCATTGTCACGTCTTCTTAAGAAATCAGTAACCAAGGAGTCTAATGACAAATATAAAATTCGCTTGCTGTCTGAATCTGTGCATGTGTTTACCATAGTGGCAAACTTATCGACATCTTTTAACCATCTACGAAACGCTTTAGAATCCCATGTAAAAGGCGTGATAACCGACCTAATCTGGTTATACTTTGCATAATGGTCAATGTTATGCAATGTGTCAGTGATGCTTTTGAGAGCAGCCATTGTAGGTTCCTGTTCCGGAGGTAGTGGAACAAATGCGGGTTGTTGTTGTATCTGTTGTTGTTTGCTGTTGCTGTTGATACATTTGATCAGAATGTGATGTAGCCATGCTGTCACTAAGAAGGACTGGTAACGGCACCAATTAGAGGTATGTCACGGCCTCACTGCTCCAATTAGATGGGATAGCGTGGTTTATATCTTAAAAACTTCTTCGCTTTATCTTCCACGTTCAAGTTAATATTATCACTGGTCAACTCCGCCAGAGATGGTAATTCTTGGATGATACTACTATCCTTTTAATATCCCAGGTTCGTTCAGTTCCTTCTTTGATGTTATTGTAGTGACTTCTCATATAGTGGTAGTGTGTACAATAATGGCATAAGTTCAGCAACATGTAAGGACGAAATCAACTTCATGCTGATCCATTAAAACTTTTAATAACACAATACTGTTAACAAGCATGACAAGGTAATTCAAATAATGGAGCTCGCATATAGTCATAAATTGGATCCTTGGACATTACGGGTACTTCTTACGTGAGCTCTATATCTTGTAGACTTTCATATTCCTCTTTATCATATTATCTCCTTTAGACATTCTTAGTCTTCCAAATCTGCCACTATATACTTGTGGTACTTATGCTCCTCAGTAGCATTCAATTTCATTTATATATTTATATAATTTTCTTGCCGAACTGGTTAATCATGCCTCTATAAATGTTCCTAGAAACAAGAATCAGTCTTATGCATAATATATACTCACAGTCAAATACTTACAAGAGAGAGAGAGCATAATTGCGGTTCTCATGTGGAAATAAACACTCACTGTTTCTTAGAAGTAATATCTATCTCTTGATAGACCAATTTTTACTTAAAGTCTTGGTAGATCAACCTTTACTTAACGTTGCTCCTCCATAACATTCAGTTTCCTTTAAATATTTATAGCCTTCCGTTTCCTTTAGATATTCATAGTGTTCTCTTGGCCAACTGGCTAATCATGCCTCTGCAAACGTTCTCTAGCACATAAATCAAACTTAATCGTATACTCACAAGAGAGAACTTAATCTCTGCTCTCCTATCAAAATATACACCTCCTGTACACTACAGAAATAATATCTATCTTTTGATAGATTAACACTTGCTTGAAGTAGCTGGACATATGTATATACTCGTGAGAGCCAGTCTGTACAACCACAGACATTCAACCTGTCCGCACAGCTGCTCGGATCTCCTCAGCACTAATGACCTCTGGTCATCTTAGCGTGCTGTGTTTCCTTGCCACTCTCTGATTCGTTAACCAAATACTTTTGGATTAAATTCATTGGTCAAGCTTCGCTGTTCTCGAACATTCTATTTACGCCTCTAGATGATCACTCACTTTTAGTAAACGTGAGCTGTTACCTTGAACTGTTGTCATTAGCAATTACTATTATTTTTCATTCATCACCCTCTCTTTGTGAGCTGTCCTAACTGTTTATCTCATTCTAACAAAAGCACAAATAATGCTAGCGTAGGTCTCTCGGCGACACAATTTCTAGTTTTCTTGCACATCATTTTCTAGCTTTTCTCCAAATTCTTCCCAGGACTTCTGTTTTGCTGCTAGCACCTTGTTCTTTGCTTCTGTTCTGAGTATCATATATTCTCTATATTTCTCAGTTTTTCCTGCTATGTTTTTAGATCCTAAGTATTGTTTCCATTCCTTTTTCTTCTCTTATTTTCTCTTTAACCTCATCTGTCCACCAAGGTGTTCTCTTTCTCATGTTCCCAAGTCGAACTTCACCACATGCTTCTGTTGCAGCTGTCTTTATGATGTCCTTGAATGTCAGCCACAGTGTTTCAAGGTCATCAGGTTGTTGTTCTGTGTTTTTCACTGCTGTAGCAATAAACCCCTGATATCTGATCTTCACCTCTGGCTCTCTCAACTTGTAGGTCTTAATGCTTGTTTCCTCTGTTCGTTTAAACAATATTTTTACTTATTGTAAATCTGGTCTAAAATTTTCTAAAGCGATCCATTTCTTTTAGAGCGTCAATATTACATGGCTTTGTGCCTGTTAATTTGGTGCAATCAATTTCTTCAATTTAAAGGCCATCTAGAGATCGAACTCCACTTTCCCTTGATTCATAATTTTATAATTTGGATTGTTTCCCTTGATTTAGCTAGACACTTGTTTGAGTACTGCCCTGTTTTACGCATAGAAAAAAAATAAAGCACATCACGTACTCAAGTTTTAATTAACTTGATTATGGCCCCTGATTTGTTTACAATTCTTTACGAAAAACTTTAATTATAATGTCATAATTCAATTCAATACCCTTTAGCTCCCCAAGGAGCATAGGCCTTCAACAAACACATGCCAAGTCTTCCTGTCCTGTGCCATCCGCTCAAGTTCTTTCCGTGTTTTCCTCATCATTTTCACCTCTGTTTCTAGTTCTCTTCTCCGTGAATTTTTTGGTCTACCTCTGCCTCTTTTTCCCTGTGGATTCCAGAACAAGGACTGCCTTGTAATGCTATCAACAGGTTTCCTCAATGTGTATCCTATTCATCGCCAGCGTCTTCTTCACAACTCTTGTTCCACTGGCACTTGTCTGGTTCTTGTCATCAATTCCACATTTGTGACTTTGTCATACCATTTCAGTCCTTCTATTCTACGCAAGCAGCCGTTTATAAAAGTCTGTAGCTTTTTGGTTGTTGTTTTTGTCGTTCTCCATGTCTCAGAGCCATACAATAGGACTGACTTCACATTTGAGTTGAAGATTCTTATTTTCGTGTTGAACTTGATTTCTCTTGTTCTCCATATGTTTCCCAATGCAACGAAAGCTCCTCTTGCTTTTGGTATTCTTATTTTGATATCACTGTGTGTCCCTCCAGCTTTGTCTATATTACTTCCAAGATATGTGTACGATTGTACATCTTTTAGTGGTGTTTCTTCACGTTCAACCTTGTTATCATTTCGTGCATTTATTCTCATAATCTTTGTCTTTTCCCTGCATATTTTCAGGCCCACTTGTTGTGACCTCTCATCGAGAATTTTCATTTTCTCTTGCATCTGATTATAGTTATCGGACAGAAGCGCCAAGTCATCTGCAAAATCCAGATCATCAAGCTGTTTAGTCAGATTCCACTGGATTCCATTTCTGTTGTGTGATGTCGGTGTTTTCATAACCCAATCTATTGCTAGTAAGAAAAGTATGGGAGAGAGAGGAAATACCAGCAGAATGGAAGGAAGGTTATCTGGTCAAGTTGCCTAAGAAGGGAAATTTACAAGAGTGCACAAATTATAGAGGAATAATGTTACTATCAGTGCCAGCAAAAGTATTAAACAGAATCCTCCTGGAGAGATTAAAAGAGTCCATAGACAAGCAACCGAGAGTTTAATAAGCAGGTTTTCGACAAAATAGATCCTATACAGACCAGACTGCCACATTGAGAATAATAGTTGAACAAAGTCTGGAATGGAATTCGCCGCTATACATCGGATTCGTGGACTATGAAAAGGCATTTGACAGTGTAGACAGAGAATCGCTTTGGAAATTGATGAGGCATTATGGAGTTCCCATGAAGATCTTTAACTTAATAAAGAAGACGTATGAAGACATGACATGCAAAGTTCTTCATGAAGGACAACTTACAGAACCGTTTAGGATTAGAACGGGAGTGAGACAGGGATGCCTCTTGTCTCCGTTTCTTTTCTTACTAGCAATGTCATAATTACAATATTAAATTGTTGACTGATTATTGTATTGTCATCGGGAATACAAAACTATGCCAAGTTTCAGAGCTATTGCTCATCTGGAAGTGATTGAAAAATCGATTGCAAGATTTGAAAGTGACATGAAAGTGACATACAAGTGAAATTAAATAAAAGAGTGTAAAAATAGGAAGTTACTCTTCATTAACTCTGTAGATCTACATAAAATGATTATATTTTTGTTTAATATTATTATCGCTTAGTTCTTAACTGGTTGCCTGTTATCACGTTTAGTTATGACAACGAGGCACCTGTGTCACTTGGAACACCCTGGATCGAAACTTCGGTATAGCTAATACTTTTCTTTGTTTCTATTGCCTAGTGCCCATTTTCTATCTATCTATCTATCTATCTATCTATCTATCTATCTATCTATCTATCTATCTATCTATCTATCTATCTATCTATCTATCTATCTATCTATCTATCTATCTATCTGTCTGTCTGTCTGTCTGTCTGTCTGTCTGTCTGTCTGTCTGTCTGTCTGTCTGTCTGTCTGTCTGTCCGTCCGTCCGTCCGTCCGTCCGTCCGTCCGTCCGTCCGTCCGTCCGTCCGTCCGTCCGTCCGTCCGTCCGTCCGTCCATCCATATCTGTCTGTCTGTCTGTCTGTCTGCCTGCCTGCCTGCCTGTCTGTCCGTCCGTCCGTCCGTCCGTCCGTCCGTCCGTCCATCCATATCTATCTATCTATCTATCTGTCTGTCTGTCTGTCTGTCTGTCTGTCTGTCTATCTTTCTGTCTGTCCGTTCGTCCGTCCGTCCGTCTATCCATCCATCCATATCTATCTATCTATCTATCTATCTATCTATCTATCTATCTATCTATCTATCTATCTATCTATCTATCTATCTATCTATCTATCTATCTATCTATCTATCTATCTATCTATCTATCTATCTATCTATCTATCTATCTATCTATCTATCAGTTTGTCTGTCTCTGTCTGTCTGTCCGTTCGTCCGTCTATCAATCAATCAATCCATCCATCCATCCGCCATGTATTTTCCCTTCTGTCACTTCAGTCCATTCTGCCAAGACCTTGCCACAAAGCAAGCAGACTAAGCCTTTCAAATAACACATTACTATCAATTATCCGGCAGTCAGTTTTTAAAAAAATATGATTAAACCAATTATTTCGTCGACTTTCGTGTCTACTTAAATGATTTGTGAACTATTGGTTGCAATAGTGTCAAGTTGTTCAATGTCCTCGTACTGTCAGGGGATCTCTGAGGAGACAAATAAAGAACGGGACAACTGCTACCTCAGGGTATTGTTATTGTTGATCGGAATCGACGTCATTGCACTCCGGGCAAACCCATAGGTGCTCAGTCTCCCTCAGCAAATGTCGAAGGGTATAAATGATAATTGTTCATGTTGCGCACTGGTTGTATACAAGCTGGATGCATCCTATCATACGTCCATCGCTGCTGGTTTTACGTTTGATGTTCTGTCAGTACAATCTAACTTGCTTCTTGTCCCTCTGTACTAAACCATGTATCGTTCATTAGGACGGCGTGGGGAAAAAAACATAGTTAAGCAGAATAAAAAAAATAAGAAAACATAAACGACGTCGCTCCAGCACAGAATCACAAAACAAATCGTTTTCCAGAATCCCGCACCGTCCTTTATGTGGCGGAGCTATCGCACATAACTCTACAGAAACGGGACCCACTTTAATACAGGTCGAGCTTTTCTCTCCAACGCCCGAGTTGCATACAGATTTCAGCAATTATAGAATACGCTCTGGAACTGCGCTGCAGCATTCGACATTTAGCTGTAAGTTCCAACTTCTGCAATGAACCAGCTGAAATGGTGGCTGCAAGCTCCGTAAGGAGCCCAAAGACAATAATAATGACAACGAAGTGGGCCTAACAGTACTGGCCCAATATCCCGTGCTCCTGACAGAGCTGGCAAGAAGAATCGAGAAGAATGCACTAAATAGCGCTCAAACACCCAAGGCAGTCAAAGGCTCCATTAAATGACATCCACTTACAACAAGTCAAATACGCATATTTGAGAATGTATACGCAAATGTATGAATGGAGACATATGTGGAGTCATCCTTATATGACCACCAATTAAAAACAATGCTTTAATATATATATGTGGAAGTGAACATCTGTCTGTGAGGCTTATTACACCCACATTGATTCTTGAAATCATCCACGCACTTCCATGAATTACCTCTGTTGTGAGGCTTGTTGAGAACCAAGCATTGTATACTAAGCTTTGAGAAGTCACCTGAGCCACAGACGTAACTCTACCTTTTACCTGGATGGCTGCAAGGAGAATAGTCTCACATTGTCCCAAGTGAGAGGCAGGAGGAGCTGAGAAATGGCTCTGTGTATGACTTCACTATTCCTTGGGAGAGTCCAGAACCAGAGCACAGTATTTCAGCTCTGCATATTTGGAGAGCCCCATTGGATGGCGGGGAATGCAAGTATGTCACGCGTCTCTTACTCATAGTTTTTGACCAGATGTGATGATCCTTTGAAATGCAAGCCAAGCTGGAGAAACTGGAGATCATGACTTCAACTCAAAACGTTTCGGAATGGCAGAAAAATCACAGGAAAAGCCTAGATCTACAGTGCAGATAATACCAATGAGTTTTCAACTTGGTACTGTCGGAAAAAGTGCGAGACGCCCAGCCCTAATTAAACTTACTTACTTACTTAGTCGTTCCCCTTCTACCGTGAGGTGTAGAGGTTTGGAAGAGAGAGCGCCAGATCATTCTATCAGCTGTCTTCTTCCTGGCCTGGTTCCATTCTAGTCCTCGGTCCTTCAAAGATTGTCTAATGTTGTCCTCCTAGCGGACTCTGGGTCGTCCTGGAGGTCTGGATCCCTGGCTCTTTGTTTCCCATGTTTGTCGTGGTAGCCGATCTTCTCCCATTCTGCAGACATGGCCAAACCATCTTAGTTGGGACTGTTCTATTTGGGTCTGCAGCGGATGGGATTTTAGGCCTTGACGGATCGTCTGGTTGCGGACCACCTAATTAAACAACAACAATTTGCAGACTTGACCCCATACATGTGGATGAATAGGCATATACACAGTTGCGCACGTACATGCCATACAAACACACGAGCATATCTACTTATATCATTGCACTTATCAATTCTCTCCACTTCTAAACCTGACCGCTGTTGCGTCAACATTTAAATACAAACACAGATGTGCGTTATCGCGTACATACACACACGAGCGCACATATGCACGAATAGACAGTTAATTCCTCCAAAAACACACCCAAATACAAACACATACACATATACATACAAGAATACATGCCGCTAACTGCAAGTGTAACACTCACATTCAGCACCTGTGTTAGTGCATAAAAGGTACAATGTCACACAGGTAACGTTGCAGCGGCATCGACAAACCAAATTTCAGGAAGGTAGCACACGGCAAATGCAGAAAAGCTTTCCTAGCACACAGGTTTGTAATCCCGGGGGTATCTGATGGGACAAAGAAAGAATGGAAATCCTGCCCCCTCTGGCATGTAGTAAGATTAACAGGTGACTAATGTGAGTTTGTGCAAGTGGATGGCAAACTTATGATGTAAAACATATTGCTACAGAAATCAGTGCTGCAGGAGCACTTGAACGCCATGGTGCAGACATCCTGCAAAACGACCATCCGCAGCAGATGCTCTCTTCTCTGTAACGAGCAAAACGAAAATAATAACGATGATGATGATGATGACGATGAAACATTTGTTCTCTGCTGTCTGTATGCTTGATTAGTAATTGCTAATCCCTTAACCGTTGGTTTTACTTCTAATTTGTCTCAACTATTTTCTCCTAGTCGGCGTCTGTGGCCTAATGGATATGAACGCAGTTTCATAATCCAGATATACCAGGTTCGAAACCTGCTGCAGGCGGTTTGGTATCAGATCGCTTTGTGTGGATTTTTAACAATGGTATAAGCGCCGTACCGTTCAGAAAGCAATGGCAAACTACTGAATGAAAAAATTGCCTAGAAAAATCACAAACAGCCAATAAAAGCTGGGGTTGATTGCCACGTCCTGTAAAGGATAAGCAACTAACTTTTTTTTATTATTTTTTTTTTATTTTCTCCTAAGTTAACTGGAAACCCACGTGACTGTTAATGATTATCACTTTACGTTTCAATTTCAGTTTCCTCTTCAGTTACTGTTCTCTAAATTAATGTCTAATATTCATATAAATATTATAATTCTAACACACAGCTCCTTAATTTGGGTCATGGACCTCTTTAATTGTCAGGTGATGGCTACGGGCCCCTTTGCTTGTTCGGTGCTGGCTATTGCTTAGGAAAACAATTTACACACAAGCCTTATTACAAACTTTATATTTTAAATTACACAGACGCCAATAAATCCATTCACGGCCCCCTCTGATGGATCGGTGAACCACAGGTTGAGAAGCCCTGTCCTAACGGGATTTGTCAAATTCAGTCATTTTCAGTTTTCTTCTCACATATTTTCACGCATGTACTACGGTAGTAATAATGGTTCCATAATATTTATTATGTAATGCTACATTTCAGTTCATTTTTATTTCTTGTGTACATTTGATACTCAAGAAACCTATATTATTAACTCCCTAAAAAGTCCCATGTTTCCTGTGTGCCGTTAATTTGTAAAATTGTTTCCATACCGTTTTCTTTTTAATTGATATATTATTGGGTATTTAGGCAGGCTAATGTATGCTATTATCAAGATTGTCTTTCTCAATACAAGCACAATATAAATAACAATGTATTTGTTTTTTTTTCCTTTTTTGTGTGAGCTTGTTCGATAGCGCAGTGGTTAGTGCACTGGCTTCCTAGCTCGGTGGTCCATGGTTCGATCCCCAGTTGAGGTGGGATTTTTTAGACCGCAAACGGCTCCGGGGTCGACCCAGCCTCATGAATTGGGTACCAGAGAAACTCTGGGAAATGTTAAGGCGGCCGGAGTGATGCTGACCACATCACCCCTAGTGTGCCGATGGTCAAGAAAATATGGGCCTAATACCATATTCCCAATATGCCTTAGTGGGTGTGTAACGTGATCCTTTACCTTTTTACCTTTGTTCGAATATATTTGTGATTATTATTATTAATTTTTTTTTCTCATATATATCGTCTCTATGACAAAAAATTCTTGTTACACTTTACATTCTAATGTTGATTATTAAATGAAATTTGTTCATCCATTCGTTCATATTTCTTTTTCCTTTCTCTGCCCTATTTCTTCCACTTCCACTTATTCGGGATTCCAAAGCATTGAGATTCAGTCCTACAATCACCATCTTTCTACAGTCATTGTTTTTCTCATTCACTGCCCATATATGTGCTAGTATACATACACGTCAGCCTCACGTGGTTTGTCCATCTGCGTACAGATATTTTTTCTTCTTTGTCTTGCAGTAATTTTTAAATTATTTAGTAAATAATATTTCTTCTCTCTCTGTAACTATATATTTTAGCAGACAACCATTATCACATTTGCTATCTACTGTTAGTAGAACACAGCAAGAGGTTACTGTTAGGTTACAAACTTATACTAAATGCCCGCCCATATCGCCGCTCCTAGAACTGCAATTATGCCACGGCCCACCCTACATTAATCACATTCACGTCGCCACTGCATAACATGCGCACGTGACTTTAGTCTCTGCCGTGCAACAGCTTGACTCATCATCACACCTTCTGAGGGTTGGTAGTCTCAACAGAAGAAACGAAATCCCTAGAAAGCGGTACCTGTTGACCCTAACATTCATTCATTCATTTATTTGATCTCTCTTTCTTTCTTGCTTTTTTTTTTTTTTTCTTTGTTTCTTCTCATCGTGCCTGCTATGTGTGTGTTTTTTTCTTTCTTGAAATATAAGAACAATCATGGCTACATGTCTGGTATCTATATTGGCTTATATGTAGGTATTTGTGTATGTGAAAACTAAAAAGTATCGGTCATTTGGTCACAATCTATCTATCTATCTATCTATCTATCTATCTATCTATCTATCTATCTATCTATCTATCTATCTATCTATCTATCTATCTATCTATCTATCTATCTATCTATCTATCTATCTATCTATCTATCTATCTATCTATCTGTCTGTCTATCTATCTGTCTGTCTGTCTGTCTGTCTGTCTGTCTGTCTGTCTGTCTGTCTGTCTGTCTGTCTGTCTGTCTGTCTATCTATCTCTATATGTCTGTCTGTCGGTCCATCTGTCCTACATATGTCTGTGTTTGTCCTTCTCTCTGTCTGTCTGCCTATCTATATATCTGTTCTTAACACTTTGAAAACAAAGTGCGTTCATTCGTTCGTTCATTATTTCTGTCATTTGTGTATCAGTCTACATTTTTTTTTTCTCTCTGCTTTTCTATCTGTCTACTAGCCCATCTACATTTCTGTTTCTCTATCGATATGTTTATCTATATGTCTGTCAATCGGGTTGTGTTCTTGTCTACCTTTCTTTCTGTTCATGGGTTGCTCCAGCGTCAACTCTCCGTTACTCCAGCCTGACTTTACATCTGCCTGTTTATAAATTTATCTTATCATCAAGTTCGTGTGTTGTTTAAACCTTCCTTATGCCTCATATCCGTACAACAACAAAAAACACAAACACAAACAGTATCAACTTGTCTCACTGGCAATCAACAAAACAAAACCAATTATTACCTCATATACCCCAGATAACAAAGATAGACAACAGTAAACGCCAGACGTTAGTAACTCATCCTCCCATACCTGCCTCAGAGGAGGGATCCAGCCTGGTTACACCAGGAGACACAGACAGACATTTGCACAACGATTACATGCACGTGCATTGTAGAGTATACACATCACCTCGGTGCTATCTATTACAGCTGGGACGGGAGCGGTGTATGTTCGTACCCAGTCTGGGATGCCTCGGAAAGGTTACCGGAGACACAATCTTCTGTGTTCGCCTGCCTATACTACACGTTCGATTTGCTCGTCTGCTGGTACTACACGTTTGATTATGTCTTCTGCTGGTATCACAAGTTTCGTTTGGTCGTCTGCTGGTACTACAAGTTTGACTAGTTAGTCTGCCGGTACTACACGTTTGTTTAGGTCGTCTGCTGGTACTACAAGTTTGATAAGTTAGTCTGCCGGTGGTACTACAAGTTTGACTAGTTAGTCTGCCAGTGGTACTACACGTTTGTTTAGGTCGTCTGCTGGTATTACAAGTTTCACTAGTTCTTCTACCCATACTACACGTTTGTTTAGGTCGTCTGTTGGTACTACACATTTGATTAGTTCGTCTACCGGTACTACGCGTTGGATTAAGTCGTCTGCTGGTACTACACACAGGATTAGTTAGTCTGACGGTATTACATGTTTGATTAGATCGTCTGCCGGTACTGCACGTTTTATTGGTTCGTCTGCGAGTACTACCCGTTTTATTAGTTTATCTGCCAGTACTACACGCTTTATTAGTTCGTCTGCTAGTACTACACGTTTGATTAGTTCCACTGAGGTGACTACACGCTTGATTATCTGACAATTTCATGTGTTGGTGGTTACAACTAATTATGTAACATGTAGTGGATAACTAAAAGTCTTGATTGAAATCTGATTTTTAAAAGTAATTCAACATATTTTCATTTAGTTTGAACAACAAAGTGATTGTGATCTTTCTCTAAAAAAAAATATTGGAATATGTGCCAAGCATTTCCTGGACGATGTGAGGAAATATGTGTGTTATTTCCATTTAAGTGGAAGACAAATGTTGGCTTGTACCCTTGTGTTAACGGATTCAGAATTATTGTAGCTATTTTAGATTTTATTTATTGTTTGATGTTCCAACATGCGAGTTAACAATAACAGACAGACAGTAAATACAAGGAATGATTTGGAATTCTATATTTAAAACTGTAATACCTTTGATCGAGATTTTAGTCACGTGTAATGATTAATTCTACACTTTTAGAAGAAAACTCTCTTCCTATAAACGTATTTCTTTTTTAGGCAATTCATTTTTATGCTAACCCGTGAAAAAAATAAAAATTATCCCAGATCTTCTAGTACACTAAATTTTAATGGTTTTTGGGGTGGCAATGGAAAACAAAACCCATAGCTCAATTAAAAATAACGTAAAATGATACATAATTTTAGAAATTAAAGTAATGTGTTTGAAATCAAAAGCGCATTAATTCTTAATTATTAATGTGTGTCTAATTCCTTATTATTGGTAAGGGATCTTGAAAGTCTACAATTTGCTGGCTTGTCGGAAACGAAAATCCCGGAGTAATAAATTATATTTAACCATTTCAACCACTTGAGCCATATTATGCTGCTAAGTAGCCATTTATTCCCGAAAGTGCCACCTGGTAGACCCTTTTGATTAGTCAGATTTACTCAGGCCTACACTTCATATGATTAAGATAAAAAAAAGCAACAACAGCAACAAATATTTATTGTATATAAGACAAACAACGCTTAGAAATAATCTCCAGGCAGTCCATCCAGATTTTTTCTCATAAATATGTGTTTACGGCTTGTTTTGAAACATAGCGTGTGGTTAAAAAAATAAATAAAATAAAAATAAAAATTGGCAACATTTTGGTGACTGCGTAATATCTAACAATAGCATGGGAAATAAACAGTTAATGGTAGCAAAGCAGATGTGAGGAATATTGAAGTAAGCGATCAATCCAACCAGGGGTAGCCAGACACTGCTAGGGGCCGCTGGCCAAAAAAAGGGGCCGTTGGCCCCTGACTGAATAAATATATCATACACTGCAAAATAGCTACTACTGTGGGCCATCGCGAAGGACCCAAACGCCCGCAGCTCAATCCGCTCCTGCATCCAACAGTTCAAACAGATCTGGTAGCTATTTAATGTTTGTTTTTCTATTATTTAAATAAATGCTCGTCTGCTTGTCTTAAGAACAAAGAATTAACATCATAACCAAGTTAATTAATAATGTAAATTGAAATCATCGTAACTTCCATCTATACTATCATCATCCTTATCATCTATACTATCATCATCCTTATCATCACTGTTTTCCTTTTCGCTCTCATGGAGCATGGAGTAACGACTGCAGCTGATGTTTTTGCAGGAATCTCGAAACAAAGCATTAACTCTTTGACTCCGCAATTATTTTCCACCCAGTGCCATAATTTTAATTCATGATAGACTAAAAACAACGCTCAGAGAGTTGTTTTGGCACCGGTGTCAAATCTAACCAACGCTCTGAGCGTTGTTCTGGAGTCAAAGAGTTAATATACACTCGCAGCACTATTTTCTGTAGCATTAAAAAAAAATATGATGAGGCCTCCAGTGAAATGTAATTCAGGTGCTTCTTACAGCATGTCTGAGGTAGTAGTTATGTTCTAGCTTTGTCTTCTAATACAAATATCTTCCGCATGAACTAAACGACGATTATAATGTACTACAGAATGTTTTAAGTTGTACATTTTGTCTACTGTCAATACCACTCCAGTCTCTACTGCCGTGGGTTTATATATTTTTTTAGAGGGGTTTTTCTTCGTTTTGGCCAGATGCCGTTAAACTTTGACACAAGGTCCGTCCGCTATATTTGGGCACATGTCCATATAATGATGTTAGTTTTTGTTTCAGAAATTCATGACAAAATATTCTTTTCTTTCCTTGTCAGTTCGATGGTCTCTTCTTCAATATTTTGTTATCACCGACTTGTTATATATCCTAGTGACTTTTAGACCAGGGATTATGTTAAATTTGTCGTCGACGTAACATCACCGTTCTGCAGTGAAGTAGCACAACCCCTCTACTGCCCATCCTTCCTCTCTCGTAGTCCATTGCGTGTTTCCTGGCAAGGTGGAATGCAGTCATATCCTTTTGTTGCTGTTAGGGCCGATTTGAAATTTATTAGCTGGTGTGTTTAAGTAGAAAAGTCCCAACTGAGATGGTTTGGCCATGTCTGCAGAATGGGAGAAGATCGGCTACCACGACAAGCATAGGAAACTAAGTGCCAGGGATCCAGACCTACAGGACGACCCAAAGTCCGCTGGGAGGACAACATTAGACAATCTTTGAAGGACCGAGGACTAGAATGGAGCTAAGCTAGGAGGAAGACAGCCGATAGAATAGTATGGCTCTCTCTCTCTCTCTCTTACAAACCTCTACACCTCACGGTAGAAGAGGAACGACTAAGTAAGTAAGTGTTTAATTACATTTATTATTTAAATACTGATCTGATTAACACCTTACCTGGGCTTAAAATATATCTACATTGTCAGAATTTATTAAGTCTAGAATAAACAGCACGCGGAGACGAGAACTGGAGATAGAAATAAATATGGCGAGGAAGACATGGAGACTGGAAGATCTAGCGGTAATGGCTCGCGACATGATGACTTTGTGTGTGTTTGTTGAAGACATGGAGCTGGAAGATCTAGCTGTAATGGCTCGCGACATGATGACTTTGTGTGTGTTTGTTGAAGACATGGAGACTGGAAGACCTAGCGGTAATGGCTCGCGACATGATGACTTTGTGTGTGTTTGTTGAAGACATGGAGACCGGAAGATCAGCGGTAATGGCTCGCGACATGATGATTTGTGTGTGTTTGTTGAAGACATGGAGACTGGAAGATTTAGCGGTAATGGCTCGCGACATGATGACTGTGTGTGTGTTTGTTGAAGACATGGAGACTGGAAGATCTTGCGGTAATGGCTCGCGACATGATGACTTTGTGTGTTTGTTGAAGACATAGGGACTGGAAGATCTAGCGGTAATGGCTCGCGACAGGATGACTGTGTGCGTGTTTGTTGAAGACATTTGCTTCTTGGGGAACTAAAAGATAATAAATGAATAAAGTAAAGCATTAGCGACATCCGGAATCCCGTGTGAGTTGAGAGGATTATTTATGAGAACTGTCATAGGAATTCTTTGTGTTGAATGAACTGGGGAGTGAGACATCCTTGAGGTATATTTGAGACGAAGTATCGACTGCTTTCATAAGAGGCTAGCCTGAAATTGGAAGCAAAAACAGACGTGAGCGACGTGAGCTATAAACAGCTTGACCATCTGTAGAGGCTGGATGCTGAAACTATGTCCTCCCTTCTATGTGGAGTTTATCACCAGTATCCTTAGTTATTTGCTTCTACGTAACTAACAATATTAGTGATACATATCATGCCGTAGGGG
The DNA here is from genome assembly GCA_024509875.1 of Oreohelix idahoensis. Lineage (NCBI taxonomy): Eukaryota > Metazoa > Mollusca > Gastropoda > Stylommatophora > Oreohelicidae > Oreohelix > Oreohelix idahoensis. The sequence continues at coordinate 845,337 of JAMPIV010021223.1, read as the reverse complement.
AGAAGTGTTACAGATTTCACATTACCAGGTTCATCTTCGAGAGGTGGGGCGACCAGTTCCTTACCATTTGCCTTTGCCTTCCCTAACTCAAGTGTTTACATCTGGGCAGACTGACACGTGGCGTCACTATGTATCCAACCCGGTAACTTTTGCCGCAAAATGCCAGTGCTCCAACCACTCAGCCAATCGAACGCTCTAGAAGCAAGTCAAAGGTCAAGGTAGTCCCATAGTACATACAGCCGTAGGGGAGTGAATTGTTAGAGACTTCACTATACTAGATCCAGCAACGAGAGGTAGGGTGACCGTTTCCCTTCCTCGCTGCCTTTTCCTGCGCTAACTCAAAGTCAGGTACCCATTTACATGTGGGAAAGCTGGAGCGTGTTGGTACCGTGATTCGAACGGGCACCTTTGCCGAGACAGACCTGCGCTCTAACCATTCTGTCACTCGGACGATCTAGAAGCAAGTAAACCGCCACAATAATCACCGGCATGAACAATGGTATGCTGTTTCTGCTGCATGTACTAATCGCGACATTATTATTCCTGTGCTAGACTCACTCTTTACCATTCCGTTTCAACTTCTTAGACATTTATAGTCACACTTATCATGATTTGTGGTCAAAGGTCAATGGTCAATGAACCAAGACATTGTAAATCCTGTCTGTCTTTCAATAAGTGTACAATTTATTTCTCACAGTGCAAAAGTTGGTGGGAATGTGTCATTGTACGTTACGTTTCAATTAGGTCTCTAAAACATATCTTGATAAGGGGAATTCCTACTCACTTTCGTACGTTAATTTCAATTAGTTCACTAAAACATATCTTGATAAGGGGAATTCCTACTCACTTTCGTACGTTACGTTTCAATTAATTCACTAAAACATATCTTGATAAGGAGAATTCATACTGACTTTCGTACGTTACGTTTCAGTTAGTTCACTAAAACATATCTTGATAAGGAGAATTCCTACTCACTTTCGTACGTTACGTTTCAATTAGTTCACTAAAACATATCTTGATAAGGAGAATTCCTACTCACTTTCGTACGTTACGTTTCAATTAGTTCACTAAAACATATCTTGATAAGGAGAATTCCTACTCACTTTCGTACTCACTTTCGTACGTTACTTTCGTACGTTTTCAATTAGTCACTAAAACATATCTTGATAAGGAGAATTCCTACTCACTTTCGTATGTTACGTTTCAATTAGTTCACTAAAACATATCTTGATAAGGAGAATTCCTACTCACTTTCTTTCGTACGTTACGTTACGTTTCAGTTAGTTCACTAAAACATATCTTGATAAGGAGAATTCTTACTCACTTTCGTATGTTACGTTTCAATTAGTTCACTAAAACATATCTTGATAAGGAGGTTTCCTACTCACTTTCGTACGTTACGTTTCAATTAGTTCACTGAAACATATCTTGATAAGGAGAATTCCTACTCACTTTTGTACGTTACGTTTCAATTAGTTCACTAAAACATATCTTGATAAGGAGAATTCCTACTCACTTTCGTACGTTACGTTTCAATTAGTTCACTGAAACATATCTTGATAAGGAGAATTCCTACTCACTTTCGTACGTTACGTTTCAATTAATTCACTAAAACATATCTTGATAAGGAGAATTCATACTGACTTTCGTACGTTACGTTTCAATTAGTTCACTAAAACATATCTTGATAAGGAGAATTCCTACTCACTTTCGTACGTTACGTTTCAATTAGTTCACTAAAACATATCTTGATAAGGAGAATTCCTACTCACTTTCGTACGTTACGTTTCAATTAGTTCACTAAAACATATCTTGATAAGGAGAATTCCTACTCACTTTCGTACGTTACGTTTCAATTAGTTCACTAAAACATATCTTGATAAGGAGAATTCCTACTCACTTTCGTACGTTACGTTTCAATTAGTTCACTAAAACATATCTTGATAAGGAGAATTCCTACTCACTTTCGTACGTTACGTTTCAATTAGTTCACTAAAACATATCTTGATAAGGAGAATTCCTACTCACTTTCGTATGTTACGTTTCAATTAGTTCACTAAAACATATCTTGATAAGGAGGTTTCCTACTCACTTTCGTACGTTACGTTTCAATTAGTTCACTGAAACATATCTTGATAAGGAGAATTCCTACTCACTTTTGTACGTTACGTTTCAATTAGTTCACTAAAACATATCTTGATAAGGAGAATTCCTACTCACTTTCGTACGTTACGTTTCAATTAGTTCACTGAAACATATCTTGATAAGGAGAATTCCTACTCACTTTTGTACGTTACGTTTCAATTAGTTCACTAAAACATATCTTGATAAGGAGAATTCCTACTCACTTTCGTACGTTACAAATGTATGTTTTTACTTCTGTTTAAAAAAAAAATATCTTCTTATTGCAATTCACGATATCATCATTATTACTGTCATTGATATCATCATTATTATTACTACTGATATCATCATTATTATTACCATTGATATCATCATCATCATTCTTACCATTGATATTATCGTTATTTTTACCATTGATATCATCGTCATTATTACCATTGATATCATCGTCATTATCACCATTGATATCATCGTCATTATTACCAATGATATCATCGTCATTATTACCATTGATATAACCATTATTACTATTGATATCATCGTCTTTATTATCATTAATATAATCATTATTACCATTGATATCATCGTCTTTATTACCATTGATATAATCATTATTACCATTGATATTATCGTCATTATTACCATTGATATAATAATTATTATCATTGATATCATCGTCATTATTACCATTGATATAATCAGTATTACCATTGATATCATCGTCATTATTACCATTGATATCATTGTCATTATTGCTAGTGACACCATCGTCATTATTACCATTGACATAATCATTATTATCATTGATATCATCGTCATTGTTAACATTTGTATCATCGTCATTATTACCATTGATTCATCGTCATTATTATCATTGATATCATCGCCATTATTGCCATTAATATAATCATCATTATTACCATTGATACAATCATTATTACCATTGATATAATCATTACTACCATTGATATAATCATTATTACCAATGATATTATCGTCATTGATACCATTGATATCATCGTCATTATTACCATTGATATAATCGTTATTACCATTGAAATCCTCGTCATTATTACCATTGATATTTGTCAGGAACCCCTTATCGTGGAGAACACTCCACTGGTTACACCACTGCAGTGTGGATTTATAATAACAAGTAAAGTCTCGTTCTTCCAAGGGTACAACCACACAACAATGGCTGACATAAGAAATAACACCTCAACAGGTACTTCCCTTTAATTATTTACACACACAATAAGGCCTCACACGGCCAATCAACGCATCACATACAATAATGAAAAACCCACTGTAAACTTGCCTAAACAGCTTAATCTATCAGCATCATACACGAAGGTACAACTTACAACAAGAACACTGCAATGAATATCGCTCACCTGAGCGGAAAAACTGTGACGATGACACACTCACATCATTGACACCTTATTAAACTACGGCCTGTAGAAATTACAACCTAGACCTTTCACTGCTCTTGAATTACAACGTAAATATCAATCAGGACCGAAATATGACAAGCACTCAGTTAATAGTCCATAATCGGAAACACACAGCAATCTCGCTGGCAAAAGGGAAATATGCGTCCTTCCTGGACGAAGGCTAGTTTTTGACTCCCCAACTTTGTGCCTTTTCCCCCCGACTTCCGGTAGTCACATGACCCACCGGTTCGGCTAACCTCGGCCTTTTCAAGTAACTTACCGCCGACCACAATACCTAAGATGAACTGCGAAATAGCGCTGTGACATCCAATCCCCTTCCCTTAAGAAAGAAAACGAAATTTTCTTCCATCCGGAGGAAGCTTCGCCCGACCCCCGTAGGAGTCTGGACGACCATATGCCACTAACAGCATATCCTCCTATGAACAGAGAGTGCCATAGTTCTCCACTATCATTGTCGTTACTGCATTCTCCCACCAACCAAAACACAACATGAGTATGAAGTAGGTTACCCCAGGTTCTGGCAGTCGTGAAAAATGACGACATTCCTCCCCTAGTCAACCATAACCAAGAGCGCTGTACACTTATAGCAACTCTTACATAAGCAAACAATACAGTTGATGTACAAATAGCACAAACAATCTTTCGCTACAAGGTTTAAACATATACTAGATTGCCTTTATGGCGCCAAAATACATGCAATTCATAAGCATAACATTTAACACAAACATGGTATTCACATTTGAAATCCACCTCCTCAGTCACCCTCACTACATTATAAAGCTGCATAGAACAACTTATTTTTTTATCAGAACAGTACTGGTGGCGTGGGTCAGACTCTACAGTTCAGTTCGCGGTAACCGAAACACCCTAACTGAACGCGAACCCGATACCTATCCCTTGCTATTGCTGGACTATCAGCAGGTGGTTATGAAGCAACGACATGTGCTTCCACCTGACTGCATCATTTATCCGCGAATGTAACTCGCGCTATCTTCGACCTGTCTCGTAACGACACGAACTCCACGAACTTCACTGGTGCGACATCCTTAAACACTCGTCTGAGTGTGCACCAACTAGCTTCAGGGGGACATTGCGAACCCACACCGTACGGTCACTCGCTATCAGGACCTCAGACGAACCTTCGTGGTTTCTCTTCCTGCGCTTTGGCACAGGACTATGAGAACCATCGGATGCCTGCCGCGAGCCCCGTCCCGGATGTACTTTCTTCTGAGGTGGTGATATCGCGGCCATCTGATCGTCCGCCCCGGGACTTCGGTGTTGCGTAGACCTAGCATCAGCCCCTCCCGTGGCGTTATGCACTCCCCGTACATTGCCGACGATCAAATCGGCAACTGGGTTCTCAATGACAAACGCGTTCATTCTCCCTGATAGAAATGGGGTATCCACATTAATACACGCCTGGGGGTAAGACTCAACTTTGCCCCCAAACGTGGTACACTTCACAGTTTTGCCTGTAAGGCTGGATTCGTCGATGCACGAACGACGCACACCGACTGTGGTACAGCCAGTGTCCCTCAACACCGAGACTGGTTTCTTCTCCACCACACCTTTGTGGAGTGCCACCTTGCCAGTCTCATGGACCGCCGACAGACATGGTACCGCATGTCCGCAGTGTAACACTATATACTCGTTCGAATGGAATAGATGTCGACACCCCACACAGTCCTCGCTGTTGACTGTGTCCAACATAAACGCAGAATTCGCATATTCAATTGGGGTAGTACACCTGTCAGCATAATGACCCCTGCCATTACAATTGGAACATCTGCGTTCCCCTTTTGACTCCTCGCGTGGACTATTGCTCGGGCTTTTAGCTGGTGAAGACCGCGCATTGGAGTCGGATGATCGGCTATTTGCGGATCCATTCCTCCGGTTAGAAGGTTTAGTTTTATAGTAAAACCGATATTCGTCTCGAGACTCCTCAACGGGTACCTGCTTTTGCGTTTGGCGCTCTCCTCCGTCGCTATCAGTTCTCCATTGTCGGTTGTGCCAGTTCGACCGGCCACTCTGATGTGATCAGAAGTTACCATAATTCCCTCTGCGTGGTTGATAGGGACGGGAGGGTCTATTGTCCTTATGCTCTTCGCACATGTCTGCATCGCCTGACTGATTTTGCCATGGTTGTCGCTGAACTTGGCCGAAACCTGCAACTAAGGCGTCAGACATACCAGACCGATGGATGGGTTTGCCCGGATGGGCCAGGACATAATGATGCCCCAATTGACATAGAAGCAATATCCTTAGGTTGTCGTTCCTGGAAAAATGCTACCAACTCAGTAGATCAAGACGAAAACACTTTGTCCCGTAGCATTAGATCAACCAAGCCATTAAAGTTCTTAGTAATTCCTTCCAACCCAATCCATCTATTCAGCAGAAGCTTGATCTTCGAGATGAAGTCCTGGTCTGCACTTGGCATAGTGTTTCTAAACCGCGTCCGGTACCCGTCAGCCGTCAGGCGGAACTTCCGAAGCAACCGTTCCTTCACCTTGTCATGATACGCCTGCTCTTCCAGCGGGAGGCTATACAAAGTCTCCATCGCAGGCCCCACTAGCAATGTGGATAACAGAGATGGCCACTCGTCTCTGTTAGCCTTCCAGGCCACGCATGCCGCCACGAACCTCTCAAGGAAGAAGTCCAAACTATCAATCTTGTCATTAACATGCGGCAGACGCAGCCTAAAGGGACGATGAGACTCCCTCGGAGTCGAGTTCTGACCACTCGCACCGATTTCTAATCTCTTTAATTGTATTTCCTTATCAATCCTCATTCTCTCCTTCTCTAATTCTAACTCTCTATCCTCTTTCATCTTCTTTTCTGGAAATTCTCTATCTTCTTTCATCTTCTTTTCTTGAAATTCGAACTCTCTTCTTTTGAGCTCTAACTCTTCAGCGCGAGCATCTCTTTCCCGCTTTTGCTTCTCAATTTCTTTTTTCTCCAAAGCTTCTTGATTTTCACCTGACTGGTGTTAAAATCCTTCAGTTTTTTCCCAGTGTACCCACATTCTTTGATTATCAGAATGAAATCCTGTAAGTCCATGATGTACACTCACTATACTCAATATTATCTATACCTCTGCTTCTTTTGCTATAGATTCTGACTATGCAACTACTCAGTAACATATACTATAAACCACCTCACTTATATCAACAGATAACTCTCTGCTTACAAAGTATGCAGTAATGATATATACATAGCAATATCACTGCTCAAACTACAAACATATGAATGTATATATAATCCACTTCACCCCTCTATGTATATATAATCCACTTCACCCCTCAATGTATATATAATCCATTTCACCCCTCAAGTAAGTATGACCGTTCTCTGCCTCTTTGCTAATGTCTCCTTACTCTCTAGGTTTGGTCCGTCCGACCACTTAGTCTCTGTGATACAACTGAAAAGACCCTTACTTTAGTCGATAGTTGTATCTCCCTAGCTGATACTACCCCTTGGTACCATACCACCTCATTACTGTAAGGGGCACCGACACAAAATTGAACAATAAGTCAGCTTTTACACCACTGTATCTTACTAGCACGCACGCTGGTGCTGTACTCTGACAGTATTACAGTTCTACTCGATATGTTTACAAATGGCAAAAATGAACATTCCACAGATGAAAAGACACACACTAAACACCACGATAACTACCAGTCATGACGAGCAAGATGACAGACAAGATATGAGCAGAGATAGACTAATATATACAATGCGTGACTGACAACGAACGAAAACAAGGAATACCCGTTAACGTATTTACAAGATAGCAAGAAGGGACGAGAGATCACACCACTTAAACACAACAATAGAATTACTGAATGTACACGACAAAGTAAATACAAACCACTCCAGTACACCTAACAAATACTGAGCTTGGTATGTTAAGTAGAGCAGTCGCAGGAAACCTTTCTGCCTGACTCCACCACTAAACACACGCAGCCACACCCTAGAAAGGATCAGTCTAATCCAATCTTTTCCCACAAGTAAGCAAAGAAAAAATTAAACTCGCCACCCGTCCACCCTTGAACTCACAAATATAACATTAAACACAGCAGACTAGAACAACAACTACACTTAACAAAGAAGTGATGAGAGCTTTCGCATTAAGTAGCCATTAAATGAATACTACGAATAAAAATCACACTAACTAACATTCAAGCAATAATAACGATGTAGCATATACATATATTCACCATATAAAGTCACAGACTAAGTCCCTACAAAGAAAGCGACACACGAAGACAACAAAAGGAAAGCAAGAAAGACAAAACAAATAAGAATACCTCAAGAAACAGACGTTGAGAACGAACAGAAAAACGCTTATAGCTTACCCAATACGACCCCAACAGAAAGATCCCACTAACCTAAAAGAGCAGACTGTAAGATAATTCGTAACAGATGGATGGACAGAAAAGGAAGACGGAATTGAAGAGAAAAACAAAACAAAAACAAAAATACAACAAATCACTGTATACATATATTCACACAATAACTTAACTGACGATCCAGCGATGCACCTCCACGTAGCTCCTCAGACACAGGTGCCGGTAGATGAAAACAGCACGAACTAGTCTCCACAAACTTGTAAACATCCAAACATAAACAATTTCTTCACGGTGTTATCCCAGTACTGTCCACAGCAAGAATAACGACCGTATCCGCAATAATGTCCTGATGACAAGACTTCTTCACTAGTCTCTGTGCCAAATAACAACGAACAAGTCCTTTGGCACGGTGATGCGTACAATATATAAGTACAATTCAATACACTACGTCACTTCTTAGGAGGACACAGCAGTCTTCACTTTTCAGCACAGTATATTCCAGGACCACTCAGATCAGCAGGCTTCGGTAACTGGCATCCCTTCAAACGGTAGGCTACTAGGGCCACGAAAGAGGCATGGCTAGGCTCCCACTGGAAAGGCACATCGGTAAGGCATGACGACGACAGAACTTGGCAGGAATTCGGGAATGTAATTGTGATAGGGTGGGCGAGATGGTGATGATGATTATATTGTGATGTGTAATCACTCTCTTGTCACACTCGCACCGACCCGAAAAACAATAAAACTCTTGATTCTAGAGGCAGGGGCTATATTTATTTTTATAACCCATTCAGTGACAAAGCAAACATTAAACAAATAAACCAAGGAACATAACACCAAACAAAACTAAACAAAACAAAACAGAACAAAACACCCAACAGTGCCCGATGCTAATCTGAGAAAGCAAACAAAGCACAGAATACTTAAAATCATAATAGTTAAATAATCATACTCTCACCTGCCAAACAGTCCTTCCACGTGTACTACCTGACACCCTCAACTATCACACACGCACACACTCATGCGTGTCGTCCAGTGCGACTAGTATGGTGTTGTGCATGGGGCTGGCAACCTCACCATGTAACACAGGTTGCTACGGAAACCACTACTGCAAGAGCACACACTCAGCTATCGCACACGCACACACTCATGCATGTCGTCCAGTGAGACTAGTATGGTGTTGTGCATGAGGCTGGCAACCTCACCGTGTAACACAGATTGCTACCAAAACTACTACTGCACGAGCATCTGAATGCTTCATACGGATGAAACCACACTGGTGGCCCCATGCTCCCACAGGAGCGGAGAAGAGAAATATATATCTCCAAGTGAGCCCACGTGCTCTCACAAACCATTCTTCACATAACCATAATTAAATAATCATAAAATGGACATAAAATAATATTCAACTATATGTACAACAAATACTCTCAGTAATGAGAATAAGCTACTACCTCGTAACCGATCCACATCAGTATTCGTTACTGCATTCTGAAGCATGTCGTATGTGACGACTGGTGCGCCTGGCAACAAGCGTGTCGTATATGACCACTGATGAGACTGGGAATCTCATCACATGAAACACATCGTTACCGAAACAAATCACTGCCATAGCAAATAACTGCTTCATGCAGGCTTCTGATAGACACCAGCCACATTGGTGTTTCCATGCTCCGCCGGGAGCAACCAGAGAAACACATGTCTCAACAAAGGAGTGGCCTCGCGCTCTCCAGAAATCTAAATACATATTCTCACCTCACACTAACCCAAAAAATATACAGTAGAATTATGATAAGTAGGCTATCGTGAAATACACTCAATTACTTTTACATAAAAGAAATAAAATAATTACTCTTGACTTTAACAAAACTGGCATTAACACGAAAACTATCTCTTTCCTTTACTGGGGAAAATTATCTTAATCTGCTTCCCACCCACGTGTCAATTCACACAATATAAATTGGCGTCTTCTTTATACAATCACACATGGTGACGCGCCGCCTTTCATGACCACGTGGTTGCCATCCTGATAATAGTCAATATCATCTAAATTAAAGTAAAAAATCGCTTCTCTGTCCAGTTTCATGTATGAAATAGCTCCCTACTAAATTTGCCTTTCTCTGATGAATGGAATACTTGATACTAAACTCTTACATATGTGATTTAGGCTTAGCGTGCCTCATAAAACCTATCAAACATTATTTTCACTCATCTATCATTTCAAGACTAAACATAATGTCCTTAAAAGACATTTTCTTTGGAAACACATCTATCTATTTCACTAAACATTAAAGCAGACTCGTGCTGAATACAATATCAGAATTATATAAAACTAATTCTAATTTAAATTAACTCACGTGTCATATTTGTCGTGAGAAATTCTAATCCACATATATAAATTATCAGGTAAATGTAAAGCCTAACACATAAATTCAATAAAAGGAAAGAAGAATGGTAAAGAACAGTGCTGTCACAATGACTGTACTCGAAATCCCCCTTGTTTTCTACTTCGTCTGCAAATTGTAACGTTTCACGTTGATAATAAAAGCCTTCTGCAGCATACACGCGTTTCCCCAACACAATAAAATGTGTACTCCATTTCTAAGAAAAACCTTGAGATACGCAAGATGACCTAGATTTAAAATTCCATTCATGTCATTTTATACACTACGTTACCATAAACGAAAGACAGATGGACTAAAGATAGAAAGAAAGGGAGAGGCGGAAAGCCGGAACGCAGGCAATACTACCCCAGTCGCGCGATACACAATTACTACCATCACGCGTGTAAGGCCACATGCACTAGCTTTTTTCAAATCGACAGTGATAAACAACACTACCCATACGAGAGTCAGTTTTTTAAAAAACCTGAAAATTCTTATTAGGAAATATGACATTATACTGGTTTACGTTTGAAAACATTACAGTACCCAGACACCACATCGTATTCGAAGTGAACAGGAGGTAGTAGAAAATGCATATTTTGAACGAAGCCACTTAGCTCCTTTAAATTTGTATATTTGGGTTCCTTAGGACTTGCTGACAAATAATATGTTAAACGTTACGCAAATAGTCTAGGAATTACCAAAGTATAGCCAAAAGAAATAGTGAGGGATGTCAGACAACACCCAAATCAGAATCGCTCAGTGGCAGATTTTCACCCCACCATTGTACGGGAAATGGGTCTCCATGTTAAATCCGATTTGATTGGAGCGCAATAAATGTAAGGCTAAACACGATTAGTCGGGCTATAAATACTATCTTTTGTTGTCAGGGGAAACGGGAGTAAGAGTACTTTTTTTCAAACGATTGGGTAAACATGGCACGATTGGTTAGACCCGCGAATATAGTCAATCAGAGGCGTCAGGTCACCACCACATGTTCAAATAAACTTACTACAGAACCAGTGCGTTGAGCGCCAGTGCATATTTTTCTAAATAAAAGCCTGGGACATCGGCAGATCGAAATTGTGTTATATTCAGTGCCAGTCAACCTAATTCTGTATTATTTCCATGAATTGTGGTAAGCTTGAAATATTTGATATCTTTTTAATGAAAATTGAATGTAAATTGATAATTTATGTCTGTATATATGTGTGGTTCAGTAGCGAACATGAGGTAAAGCCTATATAGTGCTCCAGCCTGAACAGAAGGTGTCGGAGGAAAGTAAAACTACATGGAATTGCCAAACAGTACACTGACACCTATATTATTGACTAGAAAGAAATAATGCTGGAATTGCAGAGGCGTGGTAACCATTAGGGAGGAATATACTGGTGAAAATTGTTTCAGATGAAGATAGCAGTTGGCCTACCGCTCTGAACTCAGTGTTTGTTATGTATTGTGCTCAGTGTAGAAATAGAGTATAAATTGGTTCTGAAATAGGAGGTACAACCTTCTTGTTTCAGGGACTGTGGTCCTAAAGTTATTGAGCAGCACCTGGTCAGAGCTTTGCTGAATCCAGAGGCGGACAGCATACTCCTTGGTCCATATAGCAAACAGTGAGGTGTCTCCAGAACACAGGGGAGCAATCGAGCAGAGGAGTCTTTTCCTGCCGCCATCACGAAAGATAAGCCTATGTGGCCAGCGGAGCTCAACATTATGTAACCCCATCTTAAACTGACATTGTATAAAAATAAGAGGGGAAATTAATTGTTTTAATGAACGGAACTGAGAACATCTCCAATACTAGTTCCAACAGAAACAAACACTTGAAGTCATGATGACAAATAACAACATAGCTTGAAAAAAACAAAACCAGTATTACCTCATATTACTACTACACAACTGACACACATAGGATAATATTAATAAAATATGTCACTACAAGATTCATATTGATAAATTCTGTACATATATAACTTGTAATTAAAATTGATTGTGATTCCTGGTTCACTTTGTATTTGAATCAGGACACATATATATTAGTGACAGTAATTAATACATATTTATATTTGAAAATTTACCAGTGCCTCATTTAAGAATAGTCTTATAGAGTGTTAAATGTGTGTGAGTGTCACAGTGTTGTCACGTGTGGTGGAATAAATTAAATTGTTTATCTGTCTGTTGTTGTTGTGACTTACACTTCATCATATACATACCCTAGACATTCAACGTAGTCATCACAATATTCCAGAATAATTCTGACTGAGGTATAAATATGTGGTAGCAAGTAAGGTCATCTGTAATACACTACCCTTATTAGATACAGATACCTTCACAGCTGATCTCAGTCAGTACACTAAGTCCCCTATAAATATTTATAATATCCCACTTTACCACATATATTGGGGTCTCGCTCCAGGGATATTGAACTTTCTCCTGTTATAGATATTGGGAATAATAAGAATTAAAAGGTATCCTTGGGTGGAAATAAATAACGTTGAGCTCTCAGTGCCTGTAGTGTCCTTAGATAATTATTGATAGATTGAATTGTTACAATTGCATGTTAGACAATGGCCGACTTGGCAAAATTTCGATCTGCTGCTGTACAGACTGCGAAAGAGTTAGGAATGGACGGACAAATTATGATTGCTTATGTCACTGCTGAATGTGACAAATATATTGAACGGGAAGAAAGAAGATTAGAAAAAGAGGCCGAAAGAAAATTAGAATCTGAAAGATTGGCCGAAGATAAGAGAATAGAGGCTGAAAAAGAAATTAAGAGGTTACAATTTGAGGCTGAGGCTGAGACTAAGAGGTTGCAGATTGAGGCTGACAAAGAGGCTAAAGCATTGGAAGCCGAGGAAAGAAGACAGGCTGCAGAAGAAAGAAGATTGACTGCAGAGAGGGAAGCAGAAAAGGAGGAGAAGAGATTACAAAGGGAACATGAGTTACGACTAAGGGAGTTTGAGTTTCAAGGCCATGCTCCTGAAAATGGTGCCAGTCCCTTTGCCTCTGATGCCACTGCTAGTCAGGGAGCCTCAACCTCAGCTATGAATTTTCATTTAGATCATTTCGTTGAGAAAGACGATGATATTGAGAGCTATCTAAATAGATATGAACTATTAGCTACCACATATGGGTTAGAGAGAGAAAGGTGGAGCTTAAAGTTATCTCAAGGTCTTCGTGGGGCAGCTTATGAAGTTTTTGCCAAAATGAGCAGAGGTGATCAGGAAAATTATGACATGCTAAAGCAGGCTCTTTTGTTAAGATATGAAAAGAACGCAGAATTTTATAGGAAAAAATTTAGGAATGCTAAACTACTGTCAGGTGAAACCTATCACCAGTTCTCTGCACGGTTAGAGACATACTTGGAGAAATGGACTTCTCTGGGGAAAACCCAAGATCTTAAGGAAATGGTCCTTATAGAACAACTAAGAGAGTCCATGGCTCCAGACCTGAGAAAGTTTCTCATGGAACAAGGTGCAGAGAGGCTGGGTGAGTTGCTAAATGTTGCTGAAAGGTATCAAGCGGCTCAAGCAGAGGTAACAGGTAATAAAAAGAAACAGGTGGATAATTTTAGGGCACCACAGAACTTTAATAAATTTGATCCTAGAGATCAAAACAAAGGTAAGCACCAATTTGATAGGCCACGGTATGACAATAAAAATAAAACCCCACAATTCGATGAAAGGAAATATGATGAAAGAAAATCTTTCAACCAAGGAAAAAGGTGGTGTAAAAATTGTAAGATGAACAATCATGACACTGACCATTGTAGAAGGAAACCTCCTCATTGTGCTGCTATGACATCTGGGAAAAAGGAAAAAAAGGTCAAACCTGCAGAACTACAGGAACCATACCACCCCCCAGTGTGTGAAGATGTCATCTGTAATGGTGTCACTATAAGGTGTTTATATGATACCGGTTTAGATTACGATTCCGTTGTGAGTTCTCACCTGGTGCAGGCCGATCAATACACCACAGAAACAGTGGAGATTCAAACTGCAACCAAGGATGTAGCTACCATGACACTTCCCGTCGCCCGGATAAAGGTGAAAACGCGATATGTGGAAGGAATCATAAAAGCAGCAGTGATAAATGAGCCAATCTACCCTCTGATATTGGGGTGTAGATATGTCTTCTTGGGGAATCCCAAGAGACCTGTGATATTGGCAACAGTGCAGACCAGATCACAGACTAAAAAGGAGGAGGATAATCCAATAAATACTCATCCAGATGAGATGAGGAAGGCACAGGCGGAGGACAAAACACTCAAGCCGTGTTTCAAGAAGTTGCCCAAAACCCATACACCTCCAGGCAAGGGAGAGTTTTATATGAAGAACAAGCTGATATATAGGAAGGCTGGATCTGAATCCAATGGTCACGGACAGCTGGTCCTTCCCACTTCATATAGGACTAAAGTGTTGGAACTAGGGCATGCGATTCCCTTCAGTGGTCATATGGGGATCAGCGCAACAGGACAGCGTATAGCTTGTCACTATTTCTGGCCAGGAATAACTGAAGATATCAAACGATATGTAAAATCCTGTCCAGAGTGCCAACGAGTAGCACCTAAACATTGGACTGCACCAGCAACTCTGGGGGAAATGCCCATAGTGGGAACACCCTTTGAGAGAGTTGCCGTGGATCTTGTGGGACCTCTCACCCGAACCAAGAGAAGGAACAGCTACATTCTGACTCTGGTGGACACTTGTTCTATGTGGGGAGAGGCGGTAGCCCTGTCATCGATTGATTCTAAACATGTGGCAGAGGCATTACTCACAATTTTCACAAGGTTAGGCTTTCCCAATCAAATCTTGACTGATAATGGCTCTCAGTTCAAGGGGAAACTAACAGAAGAAGTTTTCAGGATCTTCCAGGCCAAACACTTCCATTGTAGTGTGTACCACCCCCAAGGGAACGGCCAAGTGGAAAGATTTAATGGCACGTTGATGTCGATCCTGAGAAAGTTGGCACACGAAAAACCAGATACATGGGATCAGTACCTTCACGCCGCCCTCTTTGCTTATCGGGAGGTACCCCATAGTTCAACCGGAATGGCCCCGGCAACATTATTATTTGGAAGGCCAATAAAAGGTCCACTTGAAGCGCTGTTAAGAACGTGGACTGATGAAAAAGGCAGAGGAAAATATTACATCCTCATACCAATATGTGAATGAGCTGACCACTCGTTTAAAAACTGGCTGGAAACTTGCCAATGAAAATTTGAAACAAGCCAGGAAGAAACATGCTGCCTATTATAACAGGAAAGCTAAAGACAGAGATTTGGCTGTGGGAGAGAAGGTACTGCTTCTTCTCCCCGGTAGTCAGAATAAGTTACAAATTGGATGGCAAGGTCCATATACAGTTCTAGAGAAGGTGTCTAGAACAAATTATAAGATAGATAAGAAGGGGAAAGAAAAAATCTATCATGTGAATCTCCTGAAGAAATATTTGGAAAGAGAACATCAGGAAGAGACACACTTGTTGACCTTGTCCATTGCCATGGAGATGAAAAAGGAACCACTTTCATCATTTGAATATCCATTACACCCCTGTGAGACAGCGGCACAGGTGAAAATCAGTACACATTTAACGAAAACTCAGAAAGAGAGAGTGCAACAGGTTCTAGATAATCATGCAGAGGTGTTAACAGACCGACCAGGACATACAAACTTATTGGAATATGATATGAAACTGATAGACCCCACACCTGTCTGTATGAAACCATATTCGATTCCTTTTGCTAAGGAGAAAGCTTTGAAGGAAGAGATAGACTATTTGTTGAAGGAAGGAATTATTTCACACAGTGAATCTTCGTATAGTTCCGGTGTTGTACTCTTAAGGAAGCCCTCTGGAGAACATAGACTCTGTATAGATTACAGGAGACTGAATGCTATTACAGAAGGACAGGTGGATCCATTGCCGGATACAAATCAGTTGTTTGCCAGACTAAATAAAGCTAAATATTTCTCAAAAGTGGATCTGAGTAAAGGATACTATCAGATTCCAGTAAAGCCTGAGGTTAGACCATACCTAGCTTTTAGTACCTCAGAAGGACACTATGAGTTTAATAGATTGCCATTTGGATTGAAGAATGCGCCTAGTGTCTTCTCTAGAATGATGAGAAAATTATTGGACCCTCTGAATAATCCATGTATCACAAATTTCATGGATGATATCCTTATAGCAACAGAAACATTTGAGGAACACATTGACTCTCTGAACATGCTGTTTAATCGACTTAGGGAAGCGAATTTAACAGCCCGACCAACCAAATGTTGCGTTGGATGTAAAGAATTGGAATTCTTGGGACACACAGTTTATCAGGGAAACATGACCCCTGACCCAAAGAATTTAGAGAAACTAAAGAAAGCCCCGAGACCACAAACCAAAAAAGACGTGAGATCCTTTGTCTCATTATGTGGTTTCTACCAAAAGTATATCAAAAACTTTAATTCCATATGTGCACCGTTAACTGATTTGACACGTAAGGGAAATCCAGATCGAATTACATGGACACCACAATGTGAAATGGCTTACCAGGAATTGAAGGAAAAGCTCACAAGCAAACCTATTTTGAAATTACCTGACTTAAGTCAAGAATTCATTGTAAGGACGGATGCCAGTAATATTGGGTTAGGTGCAACTCTGCTACAGAGATCAGATGCATTGGATGGGGAATTAAGCCCAGTGGCATATGCTAGCAGAAAGTTGAATAAAGCTGAAACCAACTACTCAACTAGCGAAAAAGAATGTCTTGCAGTAATATGGGCGATAAAGAAATTCAATATTTATCTGTATGGGAAGGCATTTAAGTTGCAAACGGACCACAAACCCTTGTCGTTTCTAGCGCAGGCTAGACATGAAAACTCTAGATTACTCCGTTGGTCCTTATTGATGCAGCCATTTGAGTTTAGCATAGAGTATATAAGTGGAAAAACAAATCTGGGAGCGGATTTTTTAAGCCGCCATCCGTGTGATGAGAATCACCCTAAACCCCAGGAATAATAATAAATTTCTCTATGTGTATATAGAATTATAGACTGACATATAACGTCTGTTTTAAGTGGGGAGGATTTGTCGTGAGAAATTCTAATCCACATATATAAATTATCAGGTAAATGTAAAGCCTAACACATAAATTCAATAAAAGGAAAGAAGAATGGTAAAGAACAGTGCTGTCACAATGACTGTACTCGAAATCCCCCTTGTTTTCTACTTCGTCTGCAAATTGTAACGTTTCACGTTGATAATAAAAGCCTTCTGCAGCATACACGCGTTTCCCCAACACAATAAAATGTGTACTCCATTTCTAAGAAAAACCTTGAGATACGCAAGATGACCTAGATTTAAAATTCCATTCATGTCATTTTATACACTACGTTACCATAAACGAAAGACAGATGGACTAAAGATAGAAAGAAAGGGAGAGGCGGAAAGCCGGAACGCAGGCAATACTACCCCAGTCGCGCGATACACAATTACTACCATCACGCGTGTAAGGCCACATGCACTAGCTTTTTTCAAATCGACAGTGATAAACAACACTACCCATACGAGAGTTAGTTTTTAAAAACCTGAATATTCTTATTAGGAAATATGACATTATACTGGTTTACGTTTGAAAACATTACAGTACCCAGACACCACATCGTATTCGAAGTGAACAGGAGGTAGTAGAAAATGCATATTTTGAACGAAGCCACTTAGCTCCTTTAAATTTGTATATTTGGGTTCCTTAGGACTTGCTGACAAATAATATGTTAAACGTTACGCAAATAGTCTAGGAATTACCAAAGTATAGCCAAAAGAAATAGTGAGGGATGTCAGACAACACCCAAATCAGAATCGCTCAGTGGCAGATTTTCACCCCACCATTGTACGGGAAATGGGTCTCCATGTTAAATCCGATTTGATTGGAGCGCAATAAATGTAAGGCTAAACACGATTAGTCGGGCTATAAATACTATCTTTTGTTGTCAGGGGAAACGGGAGTAAGAGTACTTTTTTTCAAACGATTGGGTAAACATGGCACGATTGGTTAGACCCGCGAATATAGTCAATCAGAGGCGTCAGGTCACCACCACATGTTCAAATAAACTTACTACAGAACCAGTGCGTTGAGCGCCAGTGCATATTTTTCTAAATAAAAGCCTGGGACATCGGCAGATCGAAATTGTGTTATATTCAGTGCCAGTCAACGTAATTCTGTATTATTTCCATGAATTGT
>JAMPIV010021223.1:691793-821793 GCA_024509875.1 Oreohelix idahoensis | reverse complement strand
CGCTATAAAACCACCGAACCATCGAGACGTCATTCCAGCCAAAATGGACAGAGCCTCATCTATACTTTCGTTCTTGATTAATGAAAACATTCTTGACAAATGCTTTCGCAGTAGCTCGTCTTGCGGCGATCCAAGAATTTCACCTCTAACGCCGCAATACGAATGCCCCCGTTTGTCCCTGTTAATCATTACCTCCAGTTCCGAAAACCAACAAAATAGAACCGAGGTCCTATTCCATTATTCCATGCACCATTATTCAGGCAGTGGGGAAGAATTACAAGCCCCAATCCCTAGCACGAAGGAGATTCAACGGGTACCAACCCTTTCGGGCCAGGGAGGCATCCACGCTGATTCCTTCAGTGTAGCGCGCGTGCGGCCCCGGACATCTAAGGGCATCACAGACCTGTTATTGCTCAATCTCGTGTGGCTAAACGCCACTCGTCCCTCTAAGAAGTTGCGCCGGCGCATCGAGGGACCGGCGAACTATTTAATAGGCTAGAGTCTCGTTCGTTATCGGAATTAACCAGACAAATCGCTCCACCAACTAAGAACGGCCATGCACCACCACCCACCGAATCAAGAAAGAGCTATCAATCTGTCAATCCTTACAGTGTCCGGACCGGGTGAGTTTTCCCGTGTTGAGTCAAATTAAGCCGCAGGCTCCACTCCTGGTGGTGCCCTTCCGTCAATTCCTTTAAGTTTCAGCTTTGCAACCATACTTCCCCCGGAACCCAAACACTTTGGTTTCCCGGAAGCTGCCCGCAGAGTCATCGAAGCAACTCCTGCGGATCGCTAGTCGGCATCGTTTATGGTCAGAACTACGACGACGTTTTATAGTGCAGTTTTTATTGGTTGTAGCAATCGCCCGAAGTTTCTCGGGTAATTCCGTCACAATGCGTGCTGGACCGTTCGGATTCACGTCTAAAGACTGGTTTGTGTGAACCGGGGTCATGGGCAGATACGTCAATACAATGCGAACATGCGTGCGGTGGCCTAGCAGCTCTCGAGTTGTAAAATTCGGCTGTGTCCGTCCAGTGTTTTTTGTGATTAATTTTTGTTAGTTGCCGGGAATGCAGATTATTACAGTGACAGTGAGTTTCAAGTTGTAAGTTAATTAGTATTTCGGAGATAATTGACATATACCCCTAATAACTATCGTTGCGTAATTGAATATAGATGGTTTTTAAATTAAGAGGGGAAGAAGTTAAATAGTAGGCGTACATATTCATTTTAAGTAGCAGCACGCCTAGCTCGCATTACCAGGATACGCCACTGGTCTAAATATATATTATTATGCACACACATAAAACATAAACACTAAAATGTCCTATTGAAGGGCTTTGAAATACGGAGAACAAAGAAACAACAGGAACTTAAGTTACAGGCACTCACAAAATAGTGCCAGCGTGGAAAAGAAAGAGTGAGACGGTACGGCAAGACTAACGATGTGGAACTGATGACAAGAACCTAACAAGAACTAGGGGAACAAGAGATGAGAAGAAAAATCTGAATAAGACACACACTTAGGACTCATGTTGATAGCATTACAAGGCAGTACTTGAATGCCCAGGGTAGAGATAGTTAGAGGCAGACCAACAAAGATCCAGATGACAGACCTGGAGATAGACATGAACTGGATAAAGAAGACATGACAGGAGAATGAGTGGGCGACACAGGGAAAGGGGGGGGGGGGATTTGGTGTGAATTTGTTATAGATATATGCCCCATTGGGCAGCTGAAGGGTAGTGATTGAATAACGCGGGGACAATCAAAACTGTAAACACATTATCGCGTGTTAGCGTCTGGAGTGGATCTACTGTCCTGGTCATGCAGGTGTACGCGGTAATGAGACCTGGCAGAATAGCTTCGAGAACACCCGTAGTGGGTACATTGGATATGAATAATGGAGGATTATTTAAGACACTTACTGATCGCCTGCGAGAGTAAGATACTGCAACTGATGAATCAACAAGGTTACGATTGCTGCAATTTGGAATCAAATGTAAGACATGCAGGGATGGACGTGTGAGAGGATGTATCCCAGCGTTATACATCCAGCGCGGTACAAGAACATTTAGCATTCATACCCTTCAACGTTTGTTGAGGAAAACCGAGCCCCTATGGGTTTTCCCAGAGTGCAATGAGGTAGATTCTGATCAACAATAACAATCGCATGTTAACCTTGAAAGAGGGAATGAAAGACAGAAGAATAGAGATAAATTTGTCTCGTGGACAAAGTCAGGAAGCCGGCGTGTTCCTTCTCTACAATTGAGACAGTTTGACTTCGTGACAGAGCCCCAATTCTGATCGATGAAAGAAACCAAATCCGTTCTCGCGCTAGGGTAAGGGAGGCAACAGGAAAGATCGTAACACTTCTGAATGAAAGAATGAATGAATGAAACTGGGGCAAGGAACAGTGAAATGAAAATGGTCGGTGTGGGGGGAAAAGAGGACATTTCAGATATTATATTCCGTGAAGCCCAAAACCTGTCGAGGCGCGAAGCACACTGGCCCAAAATGGCGTTTTGTGGACGCAGGAGCATTCACTCTTGATTAAAAGTCGTGTCTGTTGCCGGCTGGCGTCTGCTGTTCAATGGAAAATGAAGACCACTTCCTATAGCCGGTTTGTCAAACTGCTATTCGCTCTTGACTGTTTTTTTTTTTAAAAGTCCGTCTCAATTTGGATTTGCGCGATCAACAGATGAAACAATAAAGGATTTCTCCATCCGGACGTGTGATATTGAAAATCATGTGTTCTATGGATTCTGTTTTACTGCTAGGCAGAAATAAACATTGCCAGAAACTAGATATGTTTTAGAATTTCTAAAAATATTTTCGCGGGACGTGATTATGTTTGTTTGTTTTTGTTTTTGTCTGTTCGCTGTTGTGATTTAAATATATATATATATATACCTTGAGAGTTTGTTCCGCAAATTATTCGGTTTACCAAGTTGTGTTCTTTTTTTAGTTTCCTTCGTCTAATTTTTTTCTTTCTTTGTTTTTTTCTTCTTCGTTGTTATATTTATTTTTGTCTGTCTCCGACGTTCTCTTCCTTTCCTTCTTCTCTTACGTCTCATTTCCTCTAACTTCTCCTTTTATTTGTTTTATGTCGTCTTCTTTCGTTACGTCTTCTTTTCGATTTCCTGCTTATGTTTTTTAACTATAAGATCCCCTTAAGGCCCAGCGGCCCATATACAGTATGACCCAGCATACATAACTCTATAGTAGTTTTATAATAAAACAAGTATTAATTCCCCTTGGTCAAATATGGGTTATTTCATAAGCAAATGAACGGCCTTCAAATTTTTATAGAAAGTTACATTCTAAAATGCGTATTAAGAAACATGATACAGTTTAAAATTTAGCGTTCAATTGTAGAAGCTCTTTGGCCTTGACGGGTATTTTCTTCATCTTCCATATCTTCTACTTATTTTCCTTCTTCTATTTTGTGTTTTTGTTTTCCTTCGTTCTTTTATCCTTGCTCTCCTCTCACTTTCTTTCTGTTTTAATTTTATTTTTGTCCAATTAATTGTTTTCTTCTTCTATTCGTCCTGCCCCTGCTTTTTACATTACTTATTCTTTGTTATAAGTTTTTCTACTTCCCCGCTTCACGCAATTTATCGTAGCGAAATCATATCAATCATACCTGGCGAGGAAATCATATCAATCATACCTGGCGAGGAAGTCATACCTGGCGAGGAAATCATTTCAATCATACCTGGCAAGGAAATCATACCTGGCGAGGAAATCATATCAATCATACCTGGCAAGGAAATCATACCTGGCGAGGAAATCATATCAATCATACCGGGCAAGGAAATCATACCTGGCGAGGAAATCATATCAATCATACCTGGCAAGGAAATCATATCAATCATACCTGGCGAGGAAATCATATCAATCATACCTGGCGAGGAAATCATATCAATCATACCTGGCAAGGAAATCATATCAATCATACCTGGCGAGGAAATCATATCAATCATACCTGGCGAGGAAATCATATCAATCATAACTGGCGAGGAAATCATATCAATCATACCTGGCGAGGAAGTCATACCTGGCGAGGAAATCATTTCAATCATACCTGGCAAGGAAATCATACCTGGCGAGGAAATCATATCAATCATACCTGGCAAGGAAATCATACCTGGCGAGGAAATCATATCAATCATACCTGGCAAGGAAATCATACCTGGCGAGGAAATCATATCAATCATACCTGGCAAGGAAATCATACCTGGCGAGGAAATCATATCAATCATACCTGGCAAGGAAATCATACCTGGCGAGGAAATCATATCAATCATACCTGGCAAGGAAATCATACCTGGCGAGGAAATCATATCAATCATACCTGGCAAGGAAATCATACCTGGCGAGGAAATCATACCTGGCGAGGAAATCATATCAATCATACCTGGCAAGGAAATCATACCTGGCGAGGAAATCATATCAATCATACCTGGCAAGGAAATCATATCAATCATACCTGGCGAGGAAATCATATCAATCATACCTGGCGAGGAAATCATATCAATCATACCTGGCGAGGAAATCATATCAATCATACCTGGCGAGGAAATCATATCAATCATACCTGGCGAGGAAATCATATCAATCATACCTGGCGAGGAAATCATATCAATCATACCTGGCGAGGAAGTCATACCTGGCGAGGAAATCATTTCAATCATACCTGGCAAGGAAATCATACCTGGCGAGGAAATCATATCAATCATACCTGGCAAGGAAATCATACCTGGCGAGGAAATCATATCAATCATACCTGGCAAGGAAATCATACCTGGCGAGGAAATCATATCAATCATACCTGGCAAGGAAATCATACCTGGCGAGGAAATCATACCAATCATACCTGGCATGGAAATCATACCTGGCGAGGAAATCATATCAATCATACCAGGCAAGGAAATCATACCTGGCGAGGAAATCATATCAATCATACCTGGCAAGGAAATCATACCTGGCGAGGAAATCATATCAATCATACCTGGCAAGGAAATCATATCAATCATACCTGGCGAGGAAATCATATCAATCATACCTGGCGAGGAAATCATATCAATCATACCTGGCGAGGAAATCATATCAATCATACCTGGCGAGGAAATCATATCAATCATACCTGGCGAGGAAATCATATCAATCATACCTGGCGAGGAAGTCATACCTGGCGAGGAAATCATTTCAATCATACCTGGCGAGGAAATCATACCTGGCGAGGAAATCATATCAATCATACCTAGCAAGGAAATCATACCTGGCGAGGAAATCATATCAATCATACCTGGCAAGGAAATCATACCTGGCGAGGAAATCATATCAATCATACCTGGCAAGGAAATCATACCTGGCAAGGAAATCATATCAATCATACCTGGCGAGGAAATCATATCAATCATACCTGGCGAGGAAATCATATCAATCATACCTGGCAAGGAAATCATATCAATCATACCTGGCGAGGAAATCATATCAATCATACCTGGCGAGGAAATCATATCAATCATACCTGGCGAGGAAATCATATCAATCATACCTGGCAAGGAAATCATATCAATCATACCTGGCAAGGAAATCATACCTGGCGAGGAAATCACCTTATTAACAGGTGTTATACTTATGTTTTGTTAGTGCCCCGACTTCATTGCTGTTTTTTAAAATGTGGTCCTCTTACCGAATTCTTCTTCCTTAATGTCTTGACCTTCAGCTCTACCAGGCCTAGTACAACAGTAATATACGTGTTTCGCTAACATCTAAACTACACAGGACAAACATTTCTTTCATACAACCACTGATTTTGACTGATCTGTTTATATTAGGATTAGCTTATTTATAGTTTTATTTGCATATGATAGCTTAAACATGTTAAAATACAAACAGTAATCCTATATAAGACATTTTTTAAAAAGTAGAGCGTTATGAAAACATAAATGATTTGGAAAAAAGAAACAAAAAGACTTCAAAATTTTTGTAAGGTATTTGTTTCATTTTTAATTCAATGAACATCTTTGAATATCCTGCGCTGTTTAAGCAACTCATGTGATAGACTTAATATTTACCTCGGTTCTATATGCAAGAGTCTGTGAATTCTCTATTTCCTTAACGTTTTGTGATGTCATTTCTAATTATGTAACATTAAAGGCTTTTATTAAGCATTACATCTCGCAGAACGTGATTTTCCTCTCCTGCTATTTGGTTACGGACCGTGTCAGAACATGATCACGTTGTTTAAATGTTCTTCAGAAAGTAATGATATGATCTGCACGTGTACAACTTTTCAAAGAGACATGTAAATAAAGAGTGCAGAAAGAAAATAAATCTAGTCATAGCATAGCTGAACTTCAGTTGAATTAGAATTAAAACTATAACCTTATAGTAACTGTTGAACTGTTAGCTTGATTTGACCCTGTTGAGGCCTTTCAATATTAGACAAAATGTATAATTACACGAGTGTTGCCTCAAGTGCATAGTAGTGATAGTTACTACACACATTAATGAGACACTGTGCGTATAATCATAAGTTACCGTCACCTATAAAATCAACGTTGAAAATTACATAATTCGTTACAGTTATTGCGACTACATCAGTTGTTGTCATAATCTATGGTAATATCACCATGGCCACCAGACACTAACACTAGAGCAAACGACTTCGTGCCAAGTTCTGTAAACCTTTGTCATCTTGTCCGCGTTTGCCTTTAAACTTTACCTTTGGTGACTTTAGCTGAGTGTTGCATCTTTCTGCACATCAGCATCAACACTGTAGCTTGTCTCTTTGCAGGAAGTCTAACCCAAAGCATGCATATGCTCTTCTAATGTTGGTTTCTATAGCGATTTGTTGTACATTATTAGTTTGGCTCTTACGACATGCACGCGGCAGCATTAGTTCTTTTTTTTTATCATTGTCTCCTCAAAGCACCAAGTAAAACAGAAGGGGTTCTTGTGTGTACTGAATGTTATTGTTTCTTATTTGAGATCTTGTTCATTATTTAAATTCTAATTTTCTTATTTTCAAAGAAATTTTAAAATGAGCTACGCCTTTTTAAACCTCATAGCCACATTTCAGAGATTTCAATCACACATAAACAAAGATGTTTATATAATAAACAAAGTTGCTAATATTTCAGCTTTCATGTTGTTATCTTTTTTATATTCACGTCGAGCTTGTACAAATAAATGACAAAGACATTGTTTTCACATTGTAACAGAAATAAAACCGTAATACTGCTCATCCGTGCAGGTGTAGGATCAGGTCGAACTCTCCTAGACTGAAAATCAACAAATGCACAGTGAGAAAGGGAAAACAAACGTTAGAGATAGCGCTCTTTATGAGTCACACCACAGCACCTTCTCTAAGATAAATTTTTTTTCTTCCACTTAATGGATAAAAATATACTGTTCGAGTCTTGATGGGGTATCGTTTTATTGTATACTAGTCCTTAGTTTTAGCAAATATGTTCAGTTGGAGTCATTCGCTTTCTAGCAGCGTCGTTTCTCGACATTTATTTCAAATTGCAAACCCAGTAATCGAACAAATCTAATTGTGTAGGTGTATATATTTTAAAATTTATATAATTCATGTTTTACGGAAAAGAGACTATTGGATACAAAGGAAATGCGGATTTATGTAAATTTTTTTTAATGTTTCAACATTTTAGATGGTATAAATCATTATTTTTTTCTTCTTTTTCAAAAAGAATTTTATTCCATTATTTCTGTAATCTACACGCGAAGTTCCAACGTCGATGCGTACGCAAAATATAAAATTCATGAAGATACAATAATAAAAGGTTGTCATAATTGCTTTATATCCACGTCATTATAAGGGGATTTGTGTTTCATAATGGAAAACATGATCAAAACACCTCACAGATTTCGTATGGTAATTTAATATGGGACATTATTTATAGAGTATGTCAGACATATGAAATAAAAAAGAGAGTAATTTACCAAGGCACAAATATTCAGCGATGTTTGTTTTAGACTTTGTCTGTTCTGGCTTTTCTTTCCATCCGAAAACTATTTCCGTCTTATGATTTATATGGTCTTACTATCTATGTTTAGTAAATCATCGTACATTCATGTGATTCAATATTAAACAGTTCTGGCAGTTACCGCTACTTGACACTCGGTAATGATGATGAAAAAAGTGGAAGCATTCTGGGAAATGTAACGTATTTATTATGCGGTGTGCGAATATGGCTTATGATTAGTGACGTATAGGTGCTTTAAAGTCTGTAACGGTGTTTTGGATTTTGTGAAAAAACTGATTGTTCTTAATATAGTTTACATGAAACACTTTCTGACAAGTGGTTTAAACTTAATAAAATTTATATCGTTTAGATTGATTAATTTATGACATGTGGGTTATGCTTAATGTTGTCTACATGGTTTATATTTAATTATATGAGACTTATCTCTTCTCTAATGATGTTTATACGCTGTTTGCAGTTATTAATGTGTTATCAGAAGTTCTGATGTTCAGATAATTCTTAAATCTGATTATTAATTTTCGTGCTTCGCCCAGAACATTTCCTGCTAAAAGGTGGGACGTACGTTCCACAGATAATTAGCTACGCATGGTTGTTAGAATATACTTACGTATTTCAACTGCCTTACTGGTCTCATTCCTAAATATGTTGATTTGTAGTTGAGGTTTGAAAAGATGATGAAGAAGTTCAGAATGATGTAGCCGAAGGCACGTACAATGTTCAATATCAATAAGCCATTGACTAATGATGCAGTCTGCATAAAAAATTCTTGACGTCATGGATATCTTCACAATTTCAAATAATCTGGAATGTCATGTTATCATCTTCATATAAGTCAGAGAAAATTATACGTCACGTTGGTACCTGAAGCCGTCTTAGGCAAGAGAAGACGTTCATTTGGAACTGAATAGTCAAAGCTAAATTCACAACTTTATCGTTAGGGGAAACAACTGCTTCGATTTCCATTCCATTTGGCCGCAGCTGTCAAAGAAAGAACCACAAGTGAATTCATTAACGGGAAAATGATTCAACTAATGAAGTTTTCACATATTGGATTATTGGCTACAGAACCATGAGTAAGCTGAATTTTCCTTTTATCTTGATCTTTTACGTTTTAGAACGTTCAAATTAAAAAGCTTGCATGTTTGTCTGCGTTTTTTAATTCCCTTTTTCAATTTATTTATGTTTTAACCAAAAAAAAAAAAATATATATATATATACGCTACTTTTTTCAATTATTATGCGTGTTAATTTTGCATGCTGATCTGTCTCTCTATTCGTTAACTGCATGAATACATTGATTTGTTCTTGTCTGCTGCTACATACCTCTTTACTTTGTTTGTTGCAGTAATTTTGATCGTTTCTTTGTAGGTAGTAATAGTTCACTATTCACTTGTACATAACAGTGTATTCTTTGGTTAACATATTAGGGTTGCTTTTTTCATTGCAGCCGTTCTAGCTTTGCAATAATGGAGTTTGTATAAAGACTGCAATGTGTAAATAGCTACATCAAATGCCACTGCAAGGGCACATGAATGATTGGAGTAAAGTTTGTTATTGTTATTGTTATTCTTGATAAGAAACGTCATCATTAAACCCCGGGCAAATCCACGGGTGCTAAATCTGTTTGGGCAAATGTCGAAGGGTATGAATGCTAACTGTTGCTGTCGCACCGGTTGTATGCGTGTCGGATGCATCCTCTCATATGTCCTTCCCTTTTAGTATTATCAATCAATCAATCAATCAAGACCCTTTAGCTCCCCAAGGAGCATAGTCTTTCAACAAACACATGCCAAGTCTTCCTGTCACGTGCCATCTGCTCATGTTATTTTCACGTTCTCGCCATCGTTTTCATCTCTGTCTCCAACTCTCTTCTCCATGTGTTTCGTGGTCTACTTCTGCCTCTCTTGGTCTACTTCTGCCTCTCTTGGTCTACTTCTGCCTCTCTTGGTCTACTTCTGCCTCTCTTGGTCTACTTCTGCCTCTCTTGGTCTACTTCTGCCTCTCTTGGTCTACTTCTGCCTCTCTTGGTCTACTTCTGCCTCTCTTGGTCTACTTCTGCCACTCTTGGTCTACCTCTGCCTCTCTTGGTCTACCTCTGCCTCTCTTGGTCTACCTCTGCCTCTCTTGGTCTACCTCTGCCTCTCTTGGTCTACCTCTGCCTCTCTTGGTCTACTTCTGCCTCTCTTGGTCTACTTCTGCCTCTCTTGGTCTACTTCTGCCTCTCTTGGTCTACTTCTGCCACTCTTGGTCTACCTCTGCCTCTCTTGGTCTACCTCTGCCTCTCTTGGTCTACCTCTGCCTCTCTTGGTCTACCTCTGCCTCTCTTGGTCTACCACTGCCTCTCTTGGTCTACTTCTGCACCTCTTGGTCTACTTCTGCCTCTCTTGGTCTACTTCTGCCTCTCTTGGTCTACTTATGCCTCTCTTGGTCTACTTCTGCCTCTCTTGGTCTACCACTGCCTCTCTTGGTCTACTTCTGCACCTCTTGGTCTACTTCTGCCTCTCTTGGTCTACTTCTGCCTCTCTTGGTCTACTTCTGCCACTCTTGGTCTACTTCTGCCTCTCTTGGTCTACTTCTGCCTCTCTTGGTCTACCACTGCCTCTCTTGGTCTACTTCTGCACCTCTTGGTCTACTTCTGCCTCTCTTGGTCTACTTCTGCCTCTCTTGGTCTACTTCTGCCTCTCTTGGTCTACCTCTGCCTCTCTTGGTCTACCTCTGCCTCTCTTGGTCTACCTCTGCCTCTCTTGGTCTACCACTGCCTCTCTTGGTCTACTTCTGCACCTCTTGGTCTACTTCTGCCTCTCTTGGTCTACTTCTGCCTCTCTTGGTCTACTTATGCCTCTCTTGGTCTACTTCTGCCACTCTTGGTCTACCTCTGCCTCTTTTGGTCTACCACTGCCTCTCTTGGTCTACCTCTGCCTCTCTTGGTCTACCTCTGCCTCTCTTGGTCTACCTCTGCCTCTCTTGGTCTACCACTGCCTCTCTTGGTCTACTTCTGCCTCTCTTGGTCTACTTCTGCCTCTCTTGGTCTACCTCTGCCTTTCTTTCCCTGGGGGTTCCAGAACAAGGACTGCCTTGTAATACTATCCAGAGGTTTCTTCAATGTGTGTCCTATCCATCGCCAGTGTCTTCTTCTACTTCTGCCTTCTTCTACTTCTGCTAATAAAAATAAAATCTGAGAAGATTGATGACTGAGATATTTGATTGTTTGCAGAGACAACTGTTTTCTTTGATTGTTTGCAGAGACTACTGTTTTCTTTGATTGTTTGCAGAGACTACTGTTTTCTTTGATTGTTTGCAGAGACAACTGTTTTCTTTGATTGTTTGCAGAGACAACTGTTTTCTTTGATTATTTGCAGAGACAACTGTTTTCTTTGATTGTTTGCAGAGACTACTGTTTTCTTTGATTGTTTGCAGAGACAACTGTTTTCTTTGATTGTTTGCAGAGAAGACTGTTTTCTTTGATTGTTTGCAGAGACAACTGTTTTCTTTGATTGTTTGCAGAGACAACTGTTTTCTTTGATTGTTTGCAGAGACTACTGTTTTCTTTGATTGTTTGCAGAAACAACTGTTTTCTTTGATTGTTTGCAGAGACAACTGTTTTCTTTGATTGTTTGCAGAGACAACTGTTTTCTTTGATTGTTTGCAGAGACTACTGTTTTCTTTGATTGTTTGTAGAGACAACTGTTTTCTTTGATTGTTTGCAGAGACAACTGTTTTCTTTGATTGTTTGCAGAGACTACTGTTTTCTTTTATTGTTTGCAGAAACAACTGTTTTCTTTGATTGTTTGCAGAGACAACTGTTTTCTTTGATTGTTTGCAGAGACTACTGTTTTCTTTGATTGTTTGCAGAGACAACTGTTTTCTTTCATTGTTTGCAGAGACAACTGTTTTCTTTGATTGTTTGCAGAGACAACTGTTTTCTTTGATTGTTTGCAGAGACAACTGTTTTCTTTGATTGTTTGCAGAGACAACTGTTTTCTTTGATTGTTTGCAGAGACAACTGTTTTCTTTGATTGTTTGCAGAGACCACTGTTTTCTTTGATTGTTTGCAGAGACAACTGTTTTCTTTGATTGTTTGCAGAGACTACTGTTTTCTTTGATTGTTTGCAGAAACAACTGTTTTCTTTGATTGTTTGCAGAGACAACTGTTTTCTTTGATTGTTTGCAGAGACTACTGTTTTCTTTGATTGTTTGCTGAAACAACTGTTTTCTTTGATTGTTTGCAGAGACAACTGTTTTCTTTGATTGTTTGCAGAGACTACTGTTTTCTTTTATTGTATGCACAAACAACTGTTTTCTTTGATTGTTTGCAGAGACAACTGTTTTCTTTGATTGTTTGCAGAGACTACTGTTTTCTTTGATTGTTTGCAGAGACAACTGTTTTCTTTCATTGTTTGCAGAGACAAC
Source organism: Oreohelix idahoensis (assembly GCA_024509875.1). Taxonomy (NCBI): domain Eukaryota; kingdom Metazoa; phylum Mollusca; class Gastropoda; order Stylommatophora; family Oreohelicidae; genus Oreohelix; species Oreohelix idahoensis. The sequence continues at coordinate 809,362 of JAMPIV010021223.1, read as the reverse complement.
TGTTTTCTTTCATTGTTTGCAGAGAAAACTGTTTTCTTTGATTGTTTGCAGAGACAGCTGTTTTCTTTGATAGTTTCCAGAGACAACTGTTTTCTTTGATTGTTTGCAGAGACAACTGTTTTCTTTGATTGTTTGCAGAGACAACTGTTTTCTTTGATTGTTTGCAGAGACAACTGTTTTCTTTGATTGTTTGCAGAGACTACTGTTTTCTTTGATTGTTTGCAGAAACAACTGTTTTCTTTGATTGTTTGCAGAGACAACTGTTTTCTTTGATTGTTTGCAGAGACTACTGTTTTCTTTGATTGTTTGCAGAAACAACTGTTTTCTTTGATTGTTTGCAGAGACAACTGTTTTCTTTGATTGTTTGCAGAGACTACTGTTTTCTTTGATTGTTTGCAGAAACAACTGTTTTCTTTGATTGTTTGCAGAGACAACTGTTTTCTTTGATTGTTTGCAGAGACAACTGTTTTCTTTGATTGTTTACAGATGTCGTGAAATATTCTAATCCACATATATAAATTATCAGGTAAATGTAAAGCCTAACACATAAATTCAATAAAAGGAAAGAAGAATGGTAAAGAACAGTGCTGTCACAATGACTGTACTCGAAATCCCCCTTGTTTTCTCATTCGTCTACAAATTGTAACGTTTCACGTTGATAGTAAAAGCCTACTGCTTCAATACCCGCTTTCTACGATAAAATATGTACTCCATTTCTAAGAAAAACCTTGAGATACGCAGGTTGACCTAGATTTAAAATTCCATTCATGTCCTTTTATACACTACGTTACCTAAAACGAAAGACAGATGGACTAAAGATAGAAAGAAGGGAGGGCTGAAAGCAGGGACGCAGGCAATACTACCACAGTCGCGCGATACACAATTACTACCATCACGCGTGTAAGGCCACAAGCACTAGCTTTTTTTCAAATCGACAGTGATAAAAAACACTACACACAAGAGAGTTAGGTTTTAAAAACTTACAAAACACTTATTAGGAAACCTGACATTCTACTGTTTTATGTCTTAAATCCTGACATTAGTCTGACAGTACAGCAGGACAGGTGGCGGTTCTAAACATAAAAAATGAAAAAAACTACACGACTATCCTGGAAAATACATATTTTGAACGCAGCCCCTTAGCCCCATTAAATTTATATATTTTGGGTTCCTTAGGACTTGCTGACAAATAATATGTTAAACGTTACGCAAATAGTCTAGGAAATAACCAATTATAGCCAAAAGAAATAGTGAGGGATGTCAGACAACACCCAAATCAGAATCGCTCAGTGGCAGATTTTCAACACACCATTGTACGGAAATATGCTGACATGTTACCTCCTATTTGATTGGCGGAAAATAAATGTAAGGCTAAACACGATTAGTCGGACTATAAATACTACTTCGTTGTTGTTAGGGGAAACGTGAGTAGGAGTACTTTTTTGAAAAGCTGGGTAAACATGGCATGATTGGTTAGACCTGCCAATATAGTCAATTAGAGGCGTCAGGTCAACACCACATTTGCAAATAAACTTACTACAGAACCAGTGCGTTGAGCGCCAGTGCATATTTTTCTAAATAAAAGCCTGGGACATCGGCAGATCGAAATTGTGCTATATTCAGTGCCAGTCTACGTAATTCTGTATTATTTCCATGAATTGTGGTAAGCTTGAAATATTTGATATCTTTTAATGAAAATTGAATGTAAATTGATAATTTATGTCTGTATATATGTGTGGTTCAGTAGCGAACATGAGGTAAAGCCTATATAATGCTCCAGCCTGAACAGAAGGTGTCGGAGGAAAGTAAAACTACATGGAATTGCCAAACAGTACACTGACACCTATATTATTGACTAGAAAGAAATAATGCTGGAATTGCAGAGGCGTAATAACCATTAGGGAGGAATATACTGGTGAAAATTGTTTCAGATGAAGATAGCAGTTGGCCTACCGCTCTGAACTCAGTGTTTGTTATGTATTGTGCTCAGAGTAGAAATAGAGTATAAATTAGTTCTGAAGTAGGAGGTACAACCTTCTTGTTTCAGGGACTGTGGTCCTAAAGTTACTGAGCAGCACCTGGTCAGAGCTTTGCTGAATCCAGAGGCGGACAGCATACTCCTTGGTCCATATAGCAAACAGTGAGGTGTCTCCAGAACACAGGGGAGAAATCGAGCAGAGGAGTCTTTTCCTGCCGACATCACGAAAGATAAGCCTATGTGGCCAGCTGAGCTCAACATTATGTAACCCCATCTTAAACTGACATTGTATAAAAATAAGAGGGGAAATTAATTGTTTTAATGCCAGGAACTAAGAACATCTCCAATACTAGTTCCAACAGAAACAAACACTTGAAGTCATGATGACAAATAACAACATAGCTTGAAAAAACAAAACCAGTATTACCTCATAGTACCACTACACAACTGACACACATAAGATAATATTAATAAAATATGTCACTACAAGATTCATATTGATAAATTCTGTACATATAACTTGTAATTAAAATTGATTGTGATTCCTGGTTCACTTTGTATTTGAATCAGGACACCTATATATTAATGAAAAGTACTTAATACATATTGATATTTGAAAATTTACCAGTGACTCATTTAAGATAGTCTCATAGAGTGTTATATGTATGTGAGTGTCAAACTGTTGTCAAGTGTGGTGGAATAAATTAAATTGTTTATCTGTCTGTTATTGTTGTGACTTACACTTCATCATTTACAAAACCCTAGACATTCAACGTAGTCATCACAATATTCCAGAATAATTCTGACTGAGGTATAAATATGTGGTAGCAAGTAAGGTCATCTGTAATACACTACACTTATTAGATACAGATACCTTCACAGCTGATCTCAGTCAGTACACTAAGTCCCCTATAAATATTTATAATATCCCACTTTACCACAGCAGAGACAACTGTTTTCTTTGATTGTTTGCAGAGACTACTGTTTCTTTGTGTCATCCATGATCCTATTTATGGAACCATTTATGACTGTTTCTTGGTGTGCTCAAATAACGAGTCTTTTAATAATATTTACAAGTTATCATTTTTACTCATGATCTCTAACGAGTGTATATGAGGATAGCAAGCATCACGTTTTTACAAAAGATATCTTGTGACCAGTCCTTGTTTGGTCGCATCTCCGCAACGAAGGTCGGATGCAATGGATCTCTAACCTTTTCGATCCCCTGATAGTGCACTCTGAAAGACTCTACAACTTGATGTTATCTTCCCACATATAGCGCTATTTTCCTCTCACACATTTACCTTCAACTCTTCCTTCTGCTATCGTTCTCAGCAAGGTTTTATTTCTTTTTATATCGAAAAAATAGGTTACCTGTCTTACTTTTTCCAGCACTGTCTGCTAAATTTAAGTTACATAAAAATATCCCTGTCAGGTCAAGCTACTTTAGTCCTTCGATTTAACCTAAGCATGTTTTCATGAAAGTTTGTATCTGTCAGGCCGTTATCTATACTGCTCTCCATCCCAGAGGCATAGATCTTCAGTCTACCCAGCTGTAAATGGGTACATTGCTCTTTAGTTTTAGAAGGCAAAGGCAGATAGAGAGGCAGCCAGTCATCCCATTTCATAAAGCTTAGACCTACTCTAGTGAGGTATAAAAAGGTAGTCCCATAACAGATACTGCCGTAGGGGGGGGTGAAGTGTTAGAGACTTCACCATACTAGGTCCAGCATCGAGAGGTGGGTTGACCAGTTCCCTTCCTCGCTGCCTTTTCCTTCCCTAACTCAAAGTCAGGTATCCATTTACAGCTCGGTAAACTGGAGCGTGTCGGTACTGGGACTCGATCCCGGTACCTTTGCCGCGAATCAGTGCTCTACCCACACTGGCAATCGGACGCTGCGTAATGAGATCTATGGCACTTATTACCCTACGGCTGTATTTGTTATGGAACTACCTGTACCTTTTTTTGGTAGATGAAATAGTGCACAACAACATCCTTGGCACGCTAATGTGCTACACTTACAAGGCACGCTAATGTGCTACACTTGCAGGGCACGCTTATGTGCTACATTGACAGGGTACGCTAATGTGCTACACTTACAAGGCACGCTAATGTGCTACACTTACAAGGCACGCTAATGTGCTACACTTACAAGACACGCTAATGTGCTACACTTACAAGGCACGCTAATGTGCTACACTTACAGGGCACGGTAATGTGCTACACTTACAAGGCACGCTAATGTGCTACACTTACAAGGCAAGCTAATGTGCTACACTTACAAGGCACGCTAATGTGCTACACTTACAGGGCACGCTAATGTGCTACACTTACAAGACACGCTAATGTGCTACACTTACAGGGCACGCTAATGTGCTACACTTACAGGGCACGCTAATGTGCTACACTTACAAGGCACGCTAATGTGCTACACTTACAAGGCACGCTAATGTGCTACACGTACAAGGCACGCTAATGTGTTACACTTACAGGGCACACTAATGTGCTACACTTACAGGGCACGCTAATGTGCTACACTTACAGGGCACGCTAATGTGCTACACTTACAGGGCACACTAATGTGCTACACTTACAGGGCACACTAATGTGCTACACTTACAGGGCACACTAATGTTCTACACTTACAGGGCACACTAATGTTCTACACTTACAGGGCACGCTAATGTGCTACACTTACAAGGCACACTAATGTGCTACACTTACAAGGCACACTAATGTGCTACACTTACAAGGCACACTAATGTGCTACACTTACAAGGCACACTAATGTGCTACACTTACAAGGTACACTAATGTGCTACACTTACCAGGCACACTAATGTGCTACACTTACAAGGCACGCTAATGTGCTACACTTACAAGGCACGCTAATGTGCTACACGTACAAGGCACGCTAATGTGTTACACTTACAGGGCACACTAATGTGCTACACTTACAGGGCACGCTAATGTGCTACACTTACAGGGCACACTAATGTGCTACAATTACAGGGCACACTAATGTGCTACACTTACAGGGCACACTAATGTGCTACACTTACAGGGCACACTAATGTTCTACACTTACAGGGCACACTAATGTTCTACACTTACAGGGCACGCTAATGTGCTACACTTACAAGGCACACTAATGTGCTACACTTACAAGGCACACTAATGTGCTACACTTACAAGGCACACTAATGTGCTACACTTACAAGGCACACTAATGTGCTACACTTACAAGGTACACTAATGTGCTACACTTACAAGGTACACTAATGTGCTACACTTACCAGGCACACTAATGTGCTACACTTACAAGGCACACTAATGTGCTACACTTACCGGGCACACTAATGTGCTACACTTACAAGGCACCCTAATGTGCTACACTTACAGGGCACACTAATGTGCTACACTTACAAGGCACACTAATGTGCTACACTTACAAGGCACACTAATGTGCTACACTTACAGGGCACACTAATGTGCTACACTTACAAGACACACTAATGTGCTACACTTACAGGGCACACTAATGTGCTACACTTACAAGACACACTAATGTGCTACACTTACAAGGCACACTAATGTGCTACACTTACAAGGCACACTAATGTGCTACACTTACAGGGTACACTAATGTGCTACACTTACAAGGCACACTAATGTGCTACACTTACAAGGCACGCTAATGTGCTACACTTACAAGGCACACTAATGTGCTACACTTACAAGGCACACTAATGTGCTACACTTACAGGGCACACTAATGTGCTACACTTACAAGGCACACTAATGTGCTACACTTACAGGGCACACTAATGTGCGACACTTGCAAGGCACACTAATGTGCTACACTTAGAAGGCAAACTAATGTGCTACACTTACAAGGCACATTAATGTGCTACACTTACAAGGCACACTAATGTGCTACACTTACAAGGCACACTAATGTGCTACACTTACAAGGCACGCTAATGTGCTACACTTACAAGGCACACTAATGTGCTACACTTACAAGGTACACTATGCTCTGTTAGCGGCCTGTGCCCTCGTTCACATCTCTGTATACAGTTTGTTTCTGTTGTTGAACACATATTTTTCATGATATAAATGGTGTTCCTATGTCTTGTTCTCTGATAACTACTTTGTTCTCCTCACGAAACGCTGCTGTGTATTTGACATACTGTAAAACATACATTTAATTGTATTTTATTTACATAAGTTATTTATTTTTATCGTAGTCTTTGTATATGTTGCATGGTACCCGTGTTTAATTGTCAGCGTTCTCGAAATCTTACATTCCGAAAACAATTTTTTTCTTCAATTGTTAAACGTCCATGATTACACCAAGTTCGCAGGGTACAATACCCAACATTGATTGTTGCTAAGGTCTTTGAGTTATCGTTCCCGTGATATTAAGGGTAGAGCAAACGAGGAGACAGCGACACAAATAATGAAGTGTTGGCACATGAAGGAGTACACGTAAATATATACATACCACGTTTCAGACCCGCAGAAATACAAACACACACACAAGAATGCCCCCAAAGGTCAACAGAAACACATGTGTGCAATCACAGTAACCCTCTTCAGTCATGACTGGCCGTGAATGCGCCCTCAGATGAGAGTCCTCAGCTGCTGTTTTCCCTGGTGTTACTTTTGGCGTGTTTTTTTTTCTGCTTGGTGTGAGGAGCTTCTTTTCCTCCAATCTGAGGTGACGCCGTAGGGAGCATCGCCATTTGGTGCGATCGGCAGCTTCATCCTCCTAGGTTTCTGGATTTATGCCCAATCGTAGATTAGCAAATAAATAAATATTATCAAACAAGTTCACGTGGCAATACCTAAAGGTAAGTGCAATTACGATACAAAAGAAACTACACGCAAAAAAGGCATAAAGTCAAAAGACCCACACTTAAAAAAACATACGCAAAAGCACATGCCAAACTGCGTACACATACAAACACACTTGTGCGGTAGCTACACACAGACACATATGATTACAAACACACCTGTATATATATATATATATATATATATATATATATATATATATATATATATATATATATATATATATATATATATATGTGTGTGTGTGTATGCGCGCGCGCGTGCGTGCGTGCGTGCGTGTGTGTGTGTGTGTGTAAACGCTACATACTTCTAAGTACGTATATACGTACACACACGCACATGCGCCCCAGATATTGTCAGTTGTAGTCCTTAGGGAAATCAAGCTCGTGCTATGAGATAAAGCTCTCTAAGATGTACCAGCTTCTGTCATATCTCCAGGTCTGTCTTTATTATACAAATAGCAAAGATTAGACTACCTACTTGCATTTTCAAGTAAATGCAAACATCTCTGCTCTTTTTCCTCACGTGCTAATTTGTTATACAATTTCTGTAAGTCTTGCAGTTTTAAATTCATTTCTCTTATCGATGTAAGGTTTGTGGGTAACTTTCATTAGTTTCTAGAAATTTCCCTGAAGAACCAAATGACTGCAGCCATATTTATTTTCATTCTCTTCCGCAAACGCCCCAGGATATTTTGTAATATTCAGTGTTTGAGTTTCCAATATGGGCTGAGTGTTTTGAATTTCCGACCTCTTTCTATAGCTGGTGTGTGCTTTAGTGCTACAATGTCTTGTCGTGGAAGAAGGTGCTGTCTGAGGTTAGTGCTACAATGTCTTGTCGTGGAAGAAGGTGCTGTCTGAGGTTAGTGCTACAATGTCTTGTCGTGGAAGAAGGTGCTGTCTGAGGTTAGTGCTACAATGTCTTGTCGTGGAAGAAGGTGCTGTCTGAGGTTAGTGCTACAATGTCTTGTCGTGGAAGAAGGTGCTGTCTGAGGTTAGTGCTACAATGTCTTGTCGTGAAAGAAGGTGCTGTCTGAGGTTGAGATCCCGGTTGAGCGAAATCATGTTTCTTCTAGTTTTGTGTTGGTTTTGCCTGTGTCAGTATTCTACCAATCACCTTTTTTTAAATAGTAGTTTTGCCTCGTTTTGGTGTGGCGCAACCCGTTCAACCTAGACACATGGTCCGCCGGTTATATTAGACAGCAATTAAAAGACTTTATGGTCTGGTGTCTGATTTTATCAGTCAATTAATTAGTGCTCTTAACTAACTTGAAGGGATTATTTCTATGATTATTTTGTCACTTTTTTTTTTGCAGTTTACGATTATAGCTTCTCTATCATCATCAACATTTGCCTTAGTGCACCTTACAGAGCATGGAACCACCACTTGTTGGAAACCTGCAATAAGCTCTCACATGCTTTTTCAGCAGTTGTTTCTGTGGCAATATGTTGTTGTTGATGGGCACGGGCTCGCAATTCTTGAAGAGGTAACTGTAATCCCTGAGGCGAGATGGATGGTGGATAGGAAATAATAGATATAGTTCCTAGAAATGTAGAAGGGAACTGGTGAACTTGTGTAAGTATGGCACATGACACGTCAGGTAGTTAACTGCACAGTATAGATGGTAGCTGTAGAAGAGAGCTGTGAAGTAAATCATCTTCTTGCTAGACCTATCCTAAGCTCCAAGGGTGTATCTATTAATAATTGATGTGAAATGCAACTCGTTAATTATTCCTTCAAATTTTAAAACATTAAATAATTTTCTTAATTTCCACATAATAACAACATTTTGAACAAACTGGAATTCAAACAAAATTAATCAACTGCGATTTATAAAATATATTTGTAGATGTATTAATTAAAATAGAAGTTTGGTAAAAATTGCAGATATGTATTTACAAAAATCATAAACTGGGAACTTAGATGGTGTCAATGTCTTTTTTCATCATTTCGGGCAATTGGTTACTTCTGGATCTTGTTTCTTCAAAATAATGATTTCTTATCTAATTCAGGTCCTCTCACGAGCTCTTAAAATATCAGCAGGTAATTCAAGGTCAATGATTATATTAATATTAAATATTACAGCAACTACAGAACACCAACATACTTGTAACACAACGATAGATTCAAGTTAACATACCCTTAATTACGGATCTGAGCTTATCACTTATGCAAGTCTGCTCACAGTTAGGTCAGCTTTGCTTTTCTCAGCTATGGCCTGTGGCTATATGGCTTCGACAAGCGTATGGACGTCTTTTCAGCTATGAGATGGTTTGAAAGTCCAGAATTGAATCTGAGTGGGCTTAGATACCCAACCTAGATCTAACCCTTTACTTTTCGGAGGTTTGCGTCGGCGTTCATTTTCTACTTGTAACTTTCGTGGGATTTCAATGCTGTAGTTTTATTTTTCCGACAAAATCCTGATTTCCTCGTCAGTTACCAAAGATAATGATTTCTGACTGCCATAATTACAACTATTTTATGTTTAAATCCCAAAAAATAAAAATTTCCTGTTCGGGGCATTAATCATAAAGTTATAGTAGAATTACTGGTGTGCGATTCATAATTTATTGTAAAGACACTAGTTAATGGCAGCAATTCCAGAGTGTCTTGCCCGTGTCGCTACAGTCACATAACAGATACTGCCACGGGGAAGTGAAGGGATTGCCTTCCTTAACTCAAGAGCAGAGCTATATGCACATTTACAGGCTGGTAAGTTGGAGATGACGCTACTAGGTTTCGAACCTGGAACCCAGTAACGGTGCCGCGAGAGGCAAGCGCGCTAAATACTCTGCCAATCGGACGCACCCGACTCTTAACCATCTGAAAATAAAGTTCGTTTCTCTGTATGTTCGTTCACTGGAGCGACGCTCAGTTATCATCAGAGCGCACGGGTGTTGTATGAAGAACAATAACAGTTTTTATGTTTTCAACTCGTTCCATTTATCCCATTGCGAATTTTGATTAATTAAACGCTGTAACATTTTGTTTTCAGTTAACATGTTTGTGAATGGTTATATGGTATTTCATCTTACTTGCCATAGTAATCTTTCACGAGTTTCTAAAATAGTAAAGGTAGTCGCTTAGCAGATACGGCCGTAGGGGAGTGATATGTTAGAGACTTTAAACTAGGTCTAGCTTTTTTATGAGGTGGTGGTGACCAGATCCCTTCCTCGCTGTCTTTGCCTTCCCTGACTCAAAAGCAGAGTCAGGTACCCATTTCTAGCTCGGTAGACTAGAGAGTGACGCTACCAGGTTTCAACGGAACCTGGTAACTGTGCCTCGAGAGGTAAGCGCCCTAACCGCTTAACCCAGAGGTTTTCAAACTGTGCGTCGCGGCTCCCAGGGGCGTCGCGGCCCTCGGCTAAGGGCGTCGCGGTGGCTTGGGAAAGTCATTAATATCTTTTTGGATACAATTGCTTATATATAATATATAGTATAGAGAAGAGCCACGGTGATTTATGCACAGGACAAGGGAGCCGCGGACCAAAAAAGTTTGAAAACCTCTGGCTTAACCATTCAGACGCTCTCGCCACTTACCAGCTATGGTTAATACAGAATCCTAGACAGTTAATGACTTGATGACGCAGTAGTCGTCTATGGCCGTGTGATAAATCCCATTTACCTTAATTAGGTCACCAGGTAAGTCTCAAGCAGTGTGGAATACGATTTCTCCTCCTGCCGCGATCTCTATTTTAGACAGATTGCTACGTAAAATGGAGCGGTTACTCACTCGACTACGCAGAGATTTAGACATTAGATTCCACAAATTCTGGCATTACCGTGCCCTAAAATAGGAACGTAAATCTCCGATAACAACTTGTATTTTCCGGTACGGAGTGTATCTTATACGTCACCATCCCATTTAGGAGCTTACTCATTGGAAAATGTCGTCTGGTGCAATAACCTTCATAACTCACATTAATGCCGGATCAAGAGACATTCATCACGTAATGTGATGAGATGAGCGTAACTCAAGCGTCGGATTACGAGTGACCGATTTCAACGTGTTGAATGAGCAAGGAATTCCCCCATCGTACATGACAGAAGGTCATGGACGCATATCCACGGACATTATGACTCAGAATAAAATATTCTTCTTTCAGAAAGACAGTTAAAAACTATATACAGGGTGTCCATATAAGATTGTACCCTTTTCAAAAAATTTATTCTCGGCCACATGATGTGGTATGAGGATGCTTTCTATCACAAAAGTAAGATAATCTCTGCAAGTTTTTAAGCATACCTTACATAGACTCAATATGTGCACCCATTGCATGCGTGTCCCTCCAACTTTGTCTATATTGCTGCCAAGATATGTGTACTATTCTACATCTTGTATTGGTGCTTCTTCAAGTTTTATTTGAGATGCTCTTAGTTAAAAGACGTAAAATTGTAAAGTATTGCAAGGCCTGGCGTAGCCCGAGTACATTATTGTCATGTAACAAAGATTATTCGCTACTCTTCTTCTTCAAGAACAACACCCGTCCTGGTTGGCGATCATGCTTTGCCACAACGTCCAGTCTTCTTACTTGTTTATAAATTCTCTTGTTGAATTCTTCCCATACCAAGATAATAAACTACTCAACCCATTACCATTTAGCTACACAAGAAACAAAGGCCTTCAAGAAATTCACACCAAGTCCTCCTGGCCAGCGCCGTCCGATCAAGGTCATTCAATGTCCATAGTTCTCTTCTTTTTGTTTTTTTCTCATTCTCCCTTTTTATCTCTTACCCAGGGGGATTCCAGAACAAGTAGTGTTCAGTAATACTATCAACAGGTTTCCTTAGTCTGTAAATTGTCCACTATCTTTCCTATTGTGTTGTGATCTGTATTTGTTTTTTTTCAATCTTTCCCGTTGTCACAATTTATTCCAGCATTGTTCTTCTCATAACATGTTCTTAGAAACTTGACTACTTTCTTCTAACATATAACTCGCTGCTTCCTTCGCGCACTGATATCTCTGAGGATATTCTACTTACTCACTAGGCCCATTCACCACCTGGTTGTCACGCCTGGTAGATCAGTTTCCTCATGCAGAGAAAAGAGCATTTTCAGGTTTTGCATGGACTTGTCTCTTTGTGCTATTGTTTTCTTGAGTCTAGACCACCGAGTAAGGCGCTAACAGGTGCCCAATCTGAATATATTAATGATGTTATTAGTTTCGTGAAAGATACGATCTCTATGTATTTTATTTGCTCCTTTTGCTATTTTCACCGGTCATAAGTGAAAGCCCCCCCCCCCCCCCCCCCCCCCCCCCCGAATTTATGGAAAAGCATACCAGAAATGTTAGATGTAAGTTTAAACAAAACAAAAGAAAAAAATAGGGCGTCTTACTAGCACCAAAGACAAAGAAAGTTGCCTACGTTGCGGCTATAAGGCTTTCGTCATGGAAAGGAAAGAAATTGAGAGCTAAGTGAGACATGTTAGGGGTCTCTGTCTGTAACTGTTGATGAAAGCACAGTGTGAGTTGATTTATCAACCATTTTGATTAAAGTTAGTAAGAATACAAACAATAAAACGTAATGGTAATCCATAACATATACAGTAGAACTCCATTTATCCGAACCACATGGGACCGAGCATCGTTCGGATAATCAAATGTTCGGATAATTGGATTGCATAATGTATCGAGTACATGTACACATATTTCTAAAAATAATTAACCATCACAAGGAAATTACACTATAAAACATATTTACTTGTACTGTAATAATAATACCCACACTGTATTAGATCACTGTATCACCAAAATCTTTCATTACACTGCAGTGCATGTACTACTTGTATTAATTATTTTTTTTTAAGAAAGAGAAATGTTTTCAAAATAACATTACAAACGATTCAAAACCAGGCACAACTTACGTATATATGTACTTGCACAGATGTAGCCCACTATTTAAAATAATCAGGAATCCTCTTTTGCACCAAACTGGATAGTCTCCTTTTGGCTGCTAAGTCCCGCATTCTCTTCAACAGCAGAAGCTGTGTAGGACAGCTGTCATCTTCTTGCTCGTACCAAGCCATCGCTGATTCTAGTGCTATAAAGGCTTCTTCAGGACTTGGTCGACGTTTTGGGTTTTCTTTATAATCTACAAGTACATCATGTACTTCTGAGGTGTCTTCATCATCGGTCACTACATGTATTTGGTTTTCTTCTTGCACAAAAGACAAAATTTCTTCGTCATTCAAAAACTGAAAACCAGAATCATTATCATCTTCTAGCCACATGTGTGCATCATCTTTGTCACAGTCCGAAAATCCGGGCATTGCTTGAAACAGTTCCACAACTTCATTTATACAATCATCATTTGTGTCCACTACAGTAGTTTCATTTTCTCCTTTTTCCCAAGCAATCTATTCCAAGCCTTGTTGAGATTATCTTGTGACAGGGTGGTCCAAGCATCAGCTAACATATATCAGCAGTCTTTGAGATTAAGCTTTTTGGAAAACGCCACCACACTTTCTTCATCTTCAGCCAACAATAAACGACGCATGACTTCATTCTTGTACATCTTTTTAAGCTTTGCTATAACACCCTGATCCATTGGTTGAATCAGTGCTGTTACATTGGGAGGCAGAAAAATTACTTTAAAATTTGCATCAACTGCATTCAATGTATCCGTCTCTGGATGAGATGGTGCATTGTCCAGTAGAAGAATTACTTTTCCAGTTTTCTTTTCTTGTTCTCTCAACCTCTTCACATTTGGGATGAACTGATTTGTATACCAATCAAGAAATATTTCACTATTCATCCAAGCACTCTTCTGTGCTTTGTAGCACAATGGGAGACATGTCACATTCTTTAAACAACGTGGTTTTTTGGCTTTACCGATCATTAGCACACCCTGATCCATTGGTTGAATCAGTGCTGTTACATTGGGAGGCAGAAAAATTACTTTAAAATTTGCATCAACTGCATTCAATGTATCCGTCTCTGGATGAGATGGTGCATTGTCCAGTAGAAGAATTACTTTTCCAGTTTTCTTTTCTTGTTCTCTCAACCTCTTCACATTTGGGATGAACTGATTTGTATACCAATCAAGAAATATTTCACTATTCATCCAAGCACTCTTCTGTGCTTTGTAGCACAATGGGAGACATGTCACATTCTTTAAACAACGTGGTTTTTTGGCTTTACCGATCATTAGCACCGGTAAACGATGACTTCCACTGGCATTCGCGGCTACCAAAATTGTTACTCTCTCTTTGCACTTTTTAAACACAGGGGAAGCTGCTTCGCGCTGAGATGCAAGTGATTTTTGAGGCAATGATTTCCAGCATAAGCCAGTCTCATCGGCATTATACACATCGAGTGAATAACCTTCTTTTTCCAAAAAAGCCAAGAATGTTTCTTTAAAATTTTCAGCGGCAGTTGCATCGCTAGATAAGGATTCCCCTTGGATCTCCAATTCTCGTATGCCATGACGAGATTTAAAGTTTCTTAACCATCCCTGGCTAGCCTTAAAGTCAGGAGGACAGTCAAGTTGATTGTTGAACTGAAGTGCCTTTTCACACAATAGAGAACCAGAGATAGTTTCCCCTTTGCTTCTTCTTTGCACAAACCATATATACAAAGCCTCTTCCAATTTCAAATCTTTCGCATGTCTCATGGTTTACGTTTCTTCGACCCATTTTCACTATCCAATTTCGATGCAAAACTCATAATTTTATCCTTGTTACTTTTGATGTCAAAGACGGTAGCTTTCCCAACATTGAAAATCCTCGCAAGTGAAGACACAGTTTCACCTTTTCCTAGTCTCTTGATAATTTATGTTTTCGTTTCAATTGACAAAACATTGCGGTTCCTTTTATATGCTTTAGGCCTTCTGGAAGATGCCATATCGCACAGAGAAATACTTGCACACCAAAATTATTCTGCTGTAGTAGCAGACACAATTATTTTAAGTTGAACTGTCTGTTTAGCCAGTGTTCTGCCTAGAACGCATACGTACACTAGATTGGTAAACCAGATATTAACTGACTTTATGATCTAACTGACTTCCTGTACGTAAGCGACCGACCATTAGCCCATTCCATCCTCTACAAATTGTTCGCACACATTTGAAGCTTGCAGCATCAAAAGATTCAAAAATAAAGTCTAACATGACTGGTGGCGCCTGATTTTTTTTTTTCTCGAAAAAGTGTTCGGATAATTGGATGTTCGGATAATTGGGGTTCGGATAAATGGAGTTCTACTGTACTGTCATTTCTGACAAGCGACTTCACTTTCCTTCCTCTCACCTTTATGACTTGGGTTGTTTCCCATAATTGCTGCCTTTGCCCTCCCTAACTCAAGAGTAAACTTAGTTACCCGTTTTTACAGTTGAGTAGGTTGACACTAACGCCAACGGACCCGCTTGCGTCCAGAAGCATGCGCTCTAACCACACAGCTATAAGGTCAGCATACTCTTAAAAAGCATAATGGACAGACACTGGCGAGGGCTAACCCTTGAAAGAAGCCGTAGATTAATTGCTTCACAAAAAAATAATTGTTTTCTTCATCGGCTAAACAAACTAATCCTATATATAAAATCCCAGCTTTTTCTATCAGTACGTAACGCTAAGGGATGCAACTGTGGTTGAAAGTTAGACATTAATTGTATTGTTTCCCTTATATGTCTTCTTCTTCTTTGATCCTTAGCCGCCGACCGTCAAAGCAGTCAGTGGCCATCACGCCTAGTGGCGTCTTGTAGGGCAACAACAAATTGATTCCACTTTGCTCGGTCGGTGGCCATCCTTCGTACAGTGCCCCAACTCTGGTTCATTCTTTGCATCTCAGCCTCCACAGTCCTCCGCCAGGTTGTTTTCGGTCGGCCTCTCTTTCGTTTTCTTTCAGGGGTCCAAAGCATAGCTGTTCTTGTGATGGCATCGGGGTCTCTTCTGAGGACATGACCAACCCAGCTCCAGCGTCTGCCAGCTATGATGGTGTGCATGTCCTCTTGCTTGCTACGAGTAAGCAGATCTTGGTTAGTGATGGTATTCGGCCGAAAGATTCGGTGAATTTTTCTTAGGCATGTTGTGTGAAAAGAGGACAATTTCGATATTTCCTTCTCTGTAACTCTCCAGCATTCCGCACCATAGAGAAGCACAGAAAGCACACAGCTCTGATATAATCTTAATTTTGTGCTTGTGCTGTATTGGGAGGACTTCCAGATGTTGTTTAGGCTAAAGAAGGCTGTTCTTGCCTTATTCATTCTGATGTTGATGTCTTTGCCTGCCCCGCCATCTGGTGTTACTATGCTTCCTAGGTATATGAAGGTATCTGTCTGTACCAATTGCTGATTCCTTACTGATATGGGCTCAGGGTTGCTCACATTGAGCGTCATGACCTCAGACTTCTTTAAATTTATGTTCAACCCCACCTGCTGGCTAAACTTATTGAGTCTATCCGTTTTTTCCTGGATGTGTTGATGTGAATGTGCTAGTAGTGCAATGTCATCTGCATATTCCAGATCTTCCAATGTAGAAAATGTTGTCCATCTTATTCCTCTTGAACTGCCCTCTGTTGTCTGGCGCATCACCCAGTCTATGACTGTTAAAAATAGAGTGGTTGATAAGGGGCATCCCTGTCGTACTCCTGTCTTCCCCTCAAAGGTTAGGTTGCTCTGCCCAACACTACACGTAAAGTTGGCATAGAGGTTTTTTATGATTGACACTATGCAGCTTGGAATTCCATAAGCCCTCAGTATTTTCCATAAACTGTCCCTATGTATGCTGTCAAAAGCTTTTTCAAAATCAACAAAATTAATGTAAAGCTGTCTTTGCCATTCTGAGCACTGCTCTATAATGTTCCTGAGAGTGAATATATGATCTACACATCTCCTGTTCTTTCTAAATCCTGCTTGTTCTTTCCTCAGTTTGTGGTCTACTGCCTTTGAAATTCTCTGTATAATTATCCTGCCTAGTATTTTGCTGGGAACTGAGAGAAGAGTGATTCCTCTCCAATTATTGCAGTCTGCAAGATCTCCCTTTTTGGGCAATTTGACAATTATTCCTTTGTTCCACTCTGATGGTGTTGTCCCCGTTTTCCAGACTTGTGCAAATAATGGTTCTAATAGTTCTGCTGCTAGCTCAGGGTCTGTCTTAAATAGCTCTGCATTTAAGTTATCATGGCCCGGAGCTTTGCCGTTCTTTAACCCTTTATATGTACTCTCCCGAAAATAGTAACACTCGACAAAGAAAAGTGCGCAAGTGTTGGTGTGCATGCGCGAATAAAATTTAAGTGGGAACGGTTTGCGACAACCATCAACAAATCTCAGGGGCAAACATTTGAACATGTTGGAATCTTTCTGAACGAGCAGGTCTTCTCTCATTGACAGCTGTACGTCACACTCTCTCGATCGAGAAATCCCAACAATGTAGAAGTACAAATTAAAGCAACAGAAAATCAAGGTGCTCTTTTGATGGACAATTGAATGTTCACAACTAACATTGTTTTTTTAAACGTATCGGAATAATTAAAATTGCAGTTAAGTATTGGTGCTTTTGAATTTAATTCCCGTCTTATGACGGGCTTTTACACTAGTTTGTAAATTGTCTTGTAGCAGCATTCGATAAACCATTCAACATGTCTGTCTTCACTCCCTTATGGACCAAGACACAACCAGAAAAAATGTGGACACGTATGATGTGTGGTAAGGGAGTTAATAAAGTCACATAGTAGTTATTACCCCTTGCCTTGACATCTGTTTCAAGTTTATCCAATAGTCACAAAGTGATAATATCAAAATGTAAAAATAAGGAATGACCCTGTAGCCTTACTACGAAATAAATATGATATACATATGGAATTACACGGGGCCTCCAATATGATATACATATGGAATTACACGGGGCCTCCAATATGATATACATATGGAATTACACGGGGCCTCCAATATGATATACATATGGAATTACACGGGGCCTCCAATATGATATACATATGGAATTACACGGGGCCTCCAATATGATATACATATGGAATTACACGGGGCCTCCTGTAGTTTGAGGGGGTCTCTGAGGAGACATTCAACGAACAGGACCACCGTTTCCTCAGGCAGGTCGTTAGGGGCAACTAATATGAGGTTGTCCTGGAGGCTGGCAATCTCATCATATAAAATAACTTGCTACAGAAAAGACCGTTGTAAGAACACAAGAAAACTTTAATGTAAGCTTCCTGGGGACCAGTTGAAATGGTCGCCCCATGCTCCATAAGAGAACAACATGACTTTTGTATGGTTTTTGGAAGGCCTCATTTTATTGAGGAGTGGAAATGCAATGTTGATGATGAAGATGATGACAAAATCCATGTAGAAGAGGAAGAATTGAAGAAACCAGAATAAAAGCACCCATTACTAACGCACAGGAGCGGACAAACAGTTATCAGGGCCCCCGGGCGGTAAGGGTCATAAATCCCCAACCACCCATCCGACATAGATTACTGGTTCTTCCCCAGCTTCTATGGGCCCTCGGGTACTGCCCGAAAGCCCGACCGATTAGTCTTTTCCTTGCTAACGTACAACAGTCAGTAGGAATAAGAAAACATAATTCTTGATAAACGCAAGGGATAAAGAGACAAAGTACTTTAGTAGACAAAATTCAGAAGTGACAACGCTGGTTTTAGTTCTCATCGCCCACGCCTGTTTTTGTTTCCAGTTGCAGGTTAATCTCCTAAGAAAATATTCGATACCTTGTCTAAATATACCTTAAGGATATCTAGCGCCCCAGTTCAATCAACACAAATAATTCGTATGACAGTTCTCATAAACACGCCTTCTTGCCACACAAGGAATGTTCAGTACAGCAAATACCTTAGACACACACACACACACACACACACACACACACACACAAATAAATACATAAATAAATGGGACGATACTGAAACAAGAAGTTTCTCATATCTTGGACACGTAATAACTGAAGATGGCAGATTTGAAACATAAATCAAGAAGCAAGATCAATCTTAGATACGAATTTAATGCTGTGAGATGAAGTTCCAGTGACGCATGTGCACGCAATCCTGGATGTGGGTAATTTTCTCTTAAGATCTAAAAATATATGCCGAAACATTCAACGGTAAAATCATCCTGCTGAATGGAGAACCTTCGGTGATAAACTCATCTAACTGGATGGGGAACATTCGATGATAAAATCATCTTATTGTATGAGGAACATTCGGTGGTATAATGATCTTACTGGAAGGGGAACATTCTATGGTAAAATAATCTTACTGGATGGGGAACATTCGTTGATAAAATCATTTTACTGGGTGGGAAACATTCGATGATAAAATCATCTTGCTGGACGGGGAACATTCGATGGGAAAATCATCTTGCTGGATGAAGGATATTCTGTGATAAACTCATCTTAATGAATGGGAACAGTCGGTGGTAAAATCATCATAATGATTAGGGAATATTCTGTGCTAAATCATCTTACTGGATGGGGACATTCTGTGGTAACATCATCTTACTGGATGGGGAACATTCTGTGGTAAAATCATCTTAGTGAATGTGGAACATTCTGTTGTAAAGTCATCTTAATGAATGGGGAACATTCGGTGGTAAATTATCTCTCTGGATGTGGACATTCTATGGTAAAATCATCTTACTGGATGGGGAACATTCTGTGGTAAAATTATCTTACTAGATGGGAAACATTTTGTAGTAAAATCATCTTAATGGATGAGAACATTCGGTGGTAAATTATCTAACGGTTAGGGGACATTCTGTGGGAAAATCATCTTATGGGATGGGGAACATTCAGTGGTAAAATTATCTTAATGGATGGGGAACACTGAGTGGTAAAATTATCTTACTGGATGGGAAACATTCAGTGGTAAAATAACCTTACTGGATGGGGAACAATCAGTGATAAAATCATCTTACTGTATGAGGAAACATTCTGTGGTAAAATCATCTTAATGGATTGGAACATTCGGTGGTAAATTATCTCACTGGTAGGGTACATTCTGTGGTAAAATGATCTAACTAGATAGGGAACATTCTATGGTAAAATTAGTTTACTAGATGTGGAACATTCAGTGGTAAAATCATCTTATTGGATGCGGAAAAATTCTGTGGTAAAATAAACTTACTGGATGGAAACATTCGGTGGTAAATTATCTCACTGGTAGGGTACATTCTGTGGTAAAATCATCTTACTGGATGGGGAACATTCTATGGTAAAATTAGTTTACTAGATGAGGAACATTTTGTGGTAAAATCATCTTAATGGGTGGTAACATTCGGTAATAAATTATCTCACTGGTAGGGGACACTGTGGTAAAATTATCATACTGGATTGTGACCATTCTGGGGTAAAATCATCTTACTGGATCGGGAACATTCAGTGGTAAAATCATCTTACTGGATGGGGAACAATCTGTGATAAAATCATCTTACTGTATGAGAAAACATTCTGTGGTAAAATCATCTTAATGGATGGGAACATTCGGTGGTAAATTATCTCACTGGTAGGGTACATTCTGTGGTTAAATACATTTTACTGGATTGGAACATTCTGTGGTAAAATTAGTTTACTAGATGGGGAACATTTTGTGGTGAAATCATCTTAATGGGTGGGAATATTCGGTGGTAAATTATCTCACAGGTAAGGGACATTCTGTGGTAAAATTATCTTACTGGATGGGGGAACATTCAGTGGTAAAATCACCTTACTGGATGGGGAACATTCTGTGATAAAATCATCTTACTGTATGGGGAAACATTCTGTGGTAAAATCATCTTACATGTTGCGGGAACATTCTGAGGAGAAATCATCTAACTGGATGGGGGAACATTTGTTGTGGTAAAATCACCATTCTATATAGGCAATATTCGGTGCTAAAATCATGCGTTCATGAAGTATTATTGCATTTTGACTTTCCACTGCACGTGACAAGTATTCTGGGGCGAATACAATGTGCACAAGGAATATCCTATTCACCTTCCCCCTTTATCTGAGAAGACTAGAGACCGGACGAATCACCCTAAAGGTCAAGCGTACAACTGGCTAGTAGTCATCCATGACATCCTATGGATGAATTCTGATATAGCCAACCTGGAGTCCGGCAGTATAGCTTACGCAACCAAAAAGGCAGCCGCTGAAACCCAGGTACCCGGTTCTAGCGTGTGATTTCCATAGCGCGTGAACCATTCCAATGTCAAAACACGTTACCTGCATTTCTTCTTTTCTTCTGCTTTCTGTTTATTTGGGAAGAGCCGAAAGGCATCAAGGTTGTGACGTCGCATGTTACACAGGTCTGCGTTTCGGATAGAAAGGTGCAACCAAAAAGCGCGACCGAAGGCAGAGAGGAATTGTGTTTCTGGTTTTTAAGCTGAGCACAGGATAAAATAAGATTCTCTCTTTGTTTCTTTCGCTGAATGGAGACATTATCTTGAAACCAGACTATCTCACTACCAGAAAGTTTGTTTTGTTATTTCCTAGAGGAACTCATCGATCTTGTTATTCTTATGTGTTTGTTCTAACGACTTATATGATTTAGCTTTTAAGCGTATAGAGTACGCTTTAGTAATACTTTCATAGTATTATTTCTTTCATCAAGGTGGAGAACTTAGTTCTTCCCCAGGTGTTTTTTTTTTTTTTTTTCGTGGATAACTATTTTTTTCTTCCAGGTGTTTGGTTTGCACGTAGAAATAAGACTCTTTAGATGATTGTTTTACACGGATAACTAAAACTCCATCAGACCCTTGTTTTACACGGAGAACTAAAATTCTTCACCAGATGTTTCTTTTTACATAACTGTTAAAGCTTGCGCGCCCCATTCCGCTTCCTGAGTATTTTCCAGTTCTGTTCCCGTGGGTTGTTCAATTTTCAACGTGTGTTTACAGTTCTGTTATCCGTCTGTTTTCTAGTTTTGTTCATCTCGTGTGTTTTCTCGTTCTCTTCCTCCCGTGTGTTTTCCAGTTTTATTTCCAGAGTATTTTTAAGTTCTGTTCCTCGTGTTTTTTTCCTATTCTGTTCCCCTTGTGTTTTTCAGTTCTGCCCTTCATGTGTTTCCAGTTTTCCTATATTTTTTTGTACGCTGAGATTTCTTTGACAAGGACTGTCTTGTAATGCTAATAGATGACTTCCTCTTTGTGACCTATCCACCACTAACATATCTTCCCCAGGTCCAGACTGATTTTTCTCCGAGTGTCGTGCCGGCTAGTATTGTCGACCACATCTTAAATCTCCTGTAGTGTTAATCTATTCTGTTATTCCATGAACTTGCTAAGCCTGTCAGTACCTTTTCTGTAGGGGCAGATTGAGCGTTGAGCATTTCTGGCTCTGCCCGAGAGCCTATAGCAGTAGAAAAGTTCACATACCCATACTTCGACTCTAGCATCCACGTGGAATCGATAATCGTGGGCCAATAACCCTTTTTGCTCCGGGGCCCCCATCACTGTTAGTCCCCCCTTCTTCTGTAATTGTTCTTCACTTTTAAGTTGATTTAGTGTCATGTAGTTTATCTAGTTTTCTTCTTCTCATGACTATACAGATGTTCTTCTACTTCTTGCGATCGCATCTTTGATGTTTACACCGTGAGACGAGTTCTCATGATGACTTCGACCGTTGTCTGAAGTTCCTCTTTAGCTCCATATAGCTTTGAGTTTAGGGTTGAGTCATTGGGCCAGTATATCTTTCTTAACTGGTCTTACAGAGGACAATCCTGTAGAACATGCTCAGCAGTTTGTTCGTTTAATCCACATGTGCATAGTGGTGAAGCAGACAATCGTAGCTTGTGCATGTGTTTATTCAGTTTGTTATGCCCTGTCCTGAGGCGAAAAATGATGATCTGTCCCTGCCGGTCAAGAGTGTGGTAGTCGTCATTGGGCTGATTACTATACAGATATAAGCGGCCTGCCTCTTTTTTAACTCACCTCAACCATATTGTGCTCCAACGCTCAGAGCCATGTAAACGAATTCTATACTTTTCAACTATATAGTATTCCATTGCTCCAGGCCCTGTAGGCGTATACTGTACCACTCACTATATTGTGCTCTAAGGCTCAAAACCCTGTAAACGAATACTATACTTTTCAACTATATAGTATTCCATAGCTGCAGGCCCTGTAGGCGAATACTGTACCGCTCACTATATTGTACTCTAAGGCTCCGAGCCCTGTAAGCGAATACTATACCTCTTAACTATTTTTGTTACATAGCTCAGAGCCGTGTATGCAAATACTATAGCTCTCAACTATATTGTACCCCAAGGCTCGGACCCTTGGACACGAAAACTATAATTATCAACTATATTGCACTCGAAGGTTCAGAACCCTGTAAACGAAAACTATACGTCTTAATTTTATTGTACTCAATATCTCAGCACCGAAAAGATCCACGCGGTGTCTCTAAACTACATAGCACTCCGTGTTTTAGAGCCGTTATAAGAAATCGTGAATCTGTCATGTAAAAATAGTATGTTTCATTTTCATGTAGCCATGCTAAACATCAAAACTGGCAAATTATGAATCTCTGTTGCCCTGGTACCTTGAAGCTATTCGAGATATGAAGAATGACAGATTTGCATACCTCAATGGATCGGATGTACACTTTCAAACGCCGTGAAATAACTACAAATTTGGCGACATGGATTACTTAACAAGATTAAAGGAGATACTATTTCTAGTAACAAAAATGTGGAGAGCTCGAAAGCGAAATAAAGTCTGGATACCGCGCAGTGTTGAGTGAATTCTTGGAGGAAAACCTTTATTCTTTAGAAGACTTCGGTCTGGAATTATCTCAAGATAGTCAGAGGAATTTCTCACAGACAAAAAAGAAAGCAGTATGATAGCCTGGCTTGGGTAAGTATTTATATTCTATATTAGTCTCCCAGGTAGACCAATCTATTGTATTTTAATTATTAATGTATACTTTTCTCTCGTTCACTTTGGCATTTATAATATACCCGCATTAATGTTATCAAACCTGAGATATGCTCAAAGATCCTATGTCCAACATATGGTTCTTATCTGATTTACTTTAATTTATCTTACTTTAATTATTATACCTTTTATTTTCATGATTCAGTTCTTATACTTTACAGTTGACATTAAAAAACATTCTTGTCATTTGCTTCGTTCATTCATTCACTACCCCTTAGCTTTCTAATTAGGATAGGTCCTCAACAATTTCAAGCCAAGCCTTCCTGTCTGAGCGATTCATTCAATGTCTTTCGATGTATTCTTTGCACGTGTCATTTCTGTCTTCATTTTTCTACTTCGTGTGCTTTTTGTCGCTCACTACTTCTCTTACGCTGGGGATTCCAGAATAATGACCGAGTTGTGATGCTATTAGCAGGTTTCCTCGGTGTATCCTACACCCAGGGTCACCAGCTTCTCAACTCTTGTTCCACTGGGAAGTATCTTGTTCTTGCCATCATCTTCCCATGGGTGACCTTGTCGCTTCTACACTTCTGAAGCATCCAATTATGGAAGTCTGTTACTTCTTGGTTGTCGGTTTAGTTGTGTCCCATGTTTGGCAGCCACACAATAGTACTGCATTGGCATTTGGTTTAAGTATTTTTATTTTGTGTTGGATTTACTTCAGTTCTTTTGATATCCATACATTTCATAATGCAGTAAAAGCTGCTCTTGCCCTGAGCTTCGATGTTCGTAATTATGATGCGTTGTTGAAAGTATATTTGTCTAATACTATCTTCATTCCGCCTGAATGAGATCTTCCGTCTTTAGCCATGCAGGGTAATATGAGAAAAAAAAAAGCAATATAAATGCATCAGGGGAGACAGAAGCAGCCAAACAAAGAGAAAAAAAACCCACTAGTAACATAGAAAAGTAAAATATCAAAGAACAGAAAACATTAGACGAAACAATTTAAAACAGTGAATACTCTCTGGCTCCAGTGGTATTTTATCTACCTCTTCCTGGACGTGGCACTTGTCAAGGCTTTATTATGCTATCAGATAGACTCTAGCAATTATTTTTAAGACTTGGTATGTTTATCATAGTTGTGCTTGAACTGTAGTGCAACATGGCCCAGCGTGTACTAACTGAAAGTGTCTGCTCTACAAGAGCTGAAACCTAATGATGATGACGATAATAAAGTTATGAGACTAGCTCACATGTTTGGTTCTCTTTGTGCATTTCCTAAAACATCTGCGCTGTGTTTATTCTTTATCTGACATATAAACAGTTCGTTCTATAGAGCTAGATTTGCCAGCAGGCTGTGCAAGCTGACAAGTACATTTTCACCGAAACGTTATTTTGGTGAGCAAGACCATTTGTAAAACACACACAATATCATTTTGTTTTTTTTGATTGTACTCTAGTGAATGGTTCGCTGCAACATAAGTAAAATATGCCAAGCTGTTTTGCGGCAACATTGGTCATATATGCGAAGCTGTTTTACTGCAACATTAATCAAATATGCAAAGCTGTATCGCTGCAATTTTAATAAAATAAGTATAGCTGTTTCGCTGCAACAATAGTCAAATATGCAAAGCTGTTTTGTTGCAACATTGGTCATATAGGCAAAGCTGTTTTGTTGCAACATTCGTCACATTATCAAAGCTGTTTTGTTGCAACATTGGTCATATAGGCAAAGCTGTTTTGTTGCAACATTAATCACATTATCAAAGCTGTTTTGTTGCAACATTGGTCATATAGGCAAAACTGTTTTGCGGCAACATTGGTCATATAGGCAAAGCTGTTTTGTGGCAACATTTGTCAAATATGCAAAGCTTTATTTCCTTTTAACATACATGGCACAAAAACACCAGAGACAGAAACGAAAAGAATTAAAGGTAACGGTGAAGGATCCCATTACACGCCTATGGAGGCATATTGAGAATATGGTGTTAGGCCCGTATTTTCTTGACCATCGGCACACTAGAGGTGATGTGGTGAGTATCACGCCGGACGAAAGGAATTAAGGAGGTAGGGAAATAACTTGAGCGGATGGCACAGGACAGGAAGATGACATTTATTTGTTAACGGCCTATGCTCCTGAGTAACCGAAAGGTAATGATAAACACCGATTCCTTTACAGTTTTTAAAACATTCTTAAAATCAACACAACTCTCACAAGACTCAAAAATGCTTCCCTCCACGCAATGTAACGGCACTACGTGACTAGAACTAAGAAAATTAAAATATTTTTTTTGTACGTTTATGTGTAACTGTAAATGGTGTATAGTGGTGGTGTATTGTGTCAAATACGTGTAGCTATACCCACACCACGTGTTCCGCTAAACTGAGTAGTGGTCCAAAAGATTATTGATATAACATCTACAACGCAACCGGTCTTCTCGTGTTGTATAATGTATCGTGACTTTTGTTACGTACAAGTGGAGCATACAATGATGATGATCGTAAATATGGAGATGATGATAGTGTTGATGATGATATAATGCTAAAATAAACCTCTACGATAAACGTCATATTTTTTAAAAGCTTCATTGTTTTCCTCTCTCTCTCTCCTTCTCTCTCCTTCTCTCTTTCTTTCTTTCTTTCTTTCTCTCTCTCTCTCTCTCTCTCTCTCTCTCTCTCTCTCTCTCTCTCTCTCTCTCTCTCTCTCTCTCTCTCTCTCTCTCTCTCTCTCTTTCGCACTCTATGAATTACATTAGTAAACGCAATGTTAATATTAACTATAACTTGACCTTAAAATGTTCATAACTTTCAACCACTTTAATTCTTCTCACTACATCTTTTTCACAACAATAATTTTCATCTTACATGACTCTACTACAAATCTAATTTAATCTCTTTTTTTTTAAACTTAATCCATTAAATTGTATCAACACAGGACAGAAATGTACAAAGGCAGAAATGTTTATTTCTTTATCCTGATGAAATAAATACTTCGTTCGTTAGTTCGTTCACACTTCACTCATATCAAATTTATTGAATACTCTTATAACCTACTTGAGTTCTCACTTTTCTATTTACGCAGCTTTAAGTATACATCCTGGTTCCGTCTCCTGATATATCTGCTTCTTTTACTGAAAGCCCGTGCTACGCTATGAGTAGTTTATTGAAGATTACTATCTAAAGTTACTAAGCACAGAAGAATACAGCGATGTAGAGCATCACGAAAATGCATTATAAAATTCGTTTCTTACAATCTTTTATCTACAGAAAATAAAATTAGCTTGCGAGCATCCATGACGCACGAGAAATATACTTGCATAAAAAATACTTATCTGTAATTGTATAACAAATACTTATCACTTCTAATAATTGAAAGTGGCACTGATAAAATGACTGCTGAACATTTGTTTCAAAGTTGCCCAACATATGTGGAACAGAGAAAACGCATATGGCCGACACCAGTACCATTCGTGTAAAAGCTCTACGGAGATTCAAATAGCCTCAAACTGACTACAGCTTTCTTTGAAAACATTCAAGTGGACGTCTGAGAGTGTACAAAGAAGAAATATAGTAGCTTATACTACAGGGTGTTTATAAAGTCGCTGTGCAGTGAATTTGAAAAATATTTTAGAAATTACGTCACGAATGATGCAAATTTACGTCATGATATTCTGTGTTCCAATGCTGTGTTCCACAATCCCGTGTTCAGCATTACATAACAAGCCCCAATTGAAAACCACATTTCTGGTGACGTAGTCTCGCCCGGGCGTAAATTTCACTGCACAGCGACTTTATAAACACCCTGTAGAAGCTTCTTTGTGGACACTGACAAAGCGTGTTATCTTCTGCAAGCTTATTGCGTAACTCAGAGTTTAATAGTGACTTTTCAACTCTCGACCATTCTGTCTCGTGATAAAAGACAGATATTCACAATTCATTACTTGCACGATTCTTTACAGCAACTTGCAACTGTTATCCCTACTTGCATACATTAGACACTGACTGACTGCAAATACTTCCAAAATAAAGTTTTATTTACGAGTAACATTCGTGCTGACTTTAGTGTCAAACTATTTTCTCTTTATTACATCTTCCGACCGCATAAAAACATTATTCAACAAAAACACGTCCAGCAACTCTAACTGGCCCATCATACTTTATATTTACTGCATTCTCTACCTTGCCCTGGCCACTCTACGATCACTCCGCGTGAATCATGTCCTGTTTTTTAGCGTGACCAGATATCCGCCCTTTTACAAACTTAATGTGTCTTTACTTTGGCAGACTTTACTATTTAATTTTTATAATATTTTTGACCGATGCATATATCTCTTCTAAAGGCCTCCTCTTGATTTATAAAAATAAATCCATCTTTATTTTATTTGTATCCGGAACGCACAAGATTAGAGTACAAACAAGCACGCATAGACAGCTTCGGCCCTACAGACATCATATGCCCATACTGTTACCAGATTATACTTGTATTGCCCCTTTATGTGATGAAACATAAGAAAGAGTTATTTCAGAACAAATCGTACATTTACATCTCTAGTAAATAACGAAGGTTAATTAGTTTAAACATGTACGATCCAGATTGTGTATTACTGCACTATCGTGCCCTGTAATGATCCAAATTGTGAATTATTGCACTATCGTGCCCTATAATGATCCATAGTGTGTATTATTGCACTATCCTGCTCCGTAATGATCCATATTGTGTATTATTGCACTATCGTGCTCTATAATGATCCATTACGTTTATTATTACACTATCGTGCTCCGTAATGATCCATTTCGTTTATTATTGCACTATCGTGCCCCGTAATGATCCATATTGTGTATTATTGCACTATCGTGCTCCATAATGACCCATATTGTGTATTATTACACTATCGTTCTCCTACTGAAGTTACTTCTCTGCTCTTCCATGTTATATCTAACTCCACTGTTTCTTTAGATCCGTGTTTCTCAAAGTGTAGTACGCATACCCTCAAGGGTACATAAAGGGTTCAAAGGGTATAATTAAAAATCATTTCAATTGACCATCGCTTGTTTCAGGTGTAGAAGAAAAACTAACAACCTGCAGTATTTAATCGGAGGGAAGGGGGGGGGGGGGGGGGATTTTCCCGACCGCATGCGGCTCGTGCGACACTGTATTGCGACTCTCATTACGTATCCGAGATAATGAACACAGTTTTCTGAATAACAGTGAACAACGTTCAATAAAGATTATTTAATATTTTTACACAAGACAACAAAATTACTAGGAACGTGATATAATAGTGACATTCATTTTTAAGAAAATTATATAGTATAGTATTTTTTTAACTTATGACCATACATATTTTACTTTTCCCCCAAAATATAATTATAGCTCTTTCCAAAATGGCCTCCAGTATTGTTTCTTCCAAATGTCGTCAAATTGACCACCCTTGATATATAACATGAAAATACACCTCTAAAACTAAGTGAATACAAGAATTAAAAAATAAATCCAGATTGGCGCAAAAACTATTAAGAACAAAATATGGGTACACAAACACCATTCAGTTTTGATTGCAGTTTCTGAACCAGGGTTTCAATTCCAGCACGCGTGACACAAAGGCTGACCTTCTCTTGAATGTAAATATTTAAGAAAGTACAATTACAATACACACACGGTCGTTGTAGCCCTGACATTCAGAGGTCGATTAAGGGGTGTAACCCGAACCCATCGTTTTGGCGGTTCACACCTTGTGTGCCGGAGTCTGACCAAGGTGTTTGCTTCCTTAATCAGTCACTCAACTGTAATTAGTTCAACAGCAGGGGCTGTGACCTGGCTGAATCTTGGACTACGGAGATGTACTTTGGCTCCCTTTGAGCAATCACTGCTCATTTCTCATGCAGGATGAAGTACTGGTCGCGATTCACACTTTCGTCCAAAACTGCCAAATCAGGACGTCTGTTTGTTTCTCGGCGCTGTCCTCAATTACAAATGGGTAACTCCTCTATCAAACAAGGAAGATCCCACGCAGAATGAACATTGCGACAAATTTGATCTCAATTAAATTACAGAGTAAAAAGGTACATAATTTAAAAGCGCATTCAAAGATTGGATCGTCTAAAAAGCAGAAATTATATTAACATTAATTTTCTTTTCGTGTGAGTGGCAAATGTGCACTTCCTACCCTATATTGCGCCCTATGGGGAGCTAGGCCACCCCAGTAATAGCTCACATGCAGGAAGTCTGCACAAGCATTTATGTGCTCTTACGGAGACGCTGTCTGTTAATTATGTGATACCTGATGACGTTGCAAGTCTGGTGCCCAAACTCACCTTGGTCGCCTGTTACGTCATGTCTGCATACACAAACAAAGGTGGTATTTTTGTTGTCTCACTTGAGATCTCAGAGAATCACACTTTTGTACTTGCGACAATATAAAAAAGGTAAAGGATCCCGTTACACGCCCATTGAGGCATATTGGGAATATGATGTTAGGCCCATATTTTCTTGACCATCGGCACACTAGGGATGATATGGTCAGCATCACGCCGGCCGCCATAATCTTCTCAGAGTAAATCTGGTACACAATTCATGAGGCTGGGTCGACCCCACAGCTGTTTGCAGTCTAAAAAAAAGTCCACCTCAATTGGGGATTGAACCATAGACCACTGAGCTAGGAAGCCGGTGCACACTGCGCTACCGCATAAAGCTCAAATATAATGTAAACTAGCGACATACATGATAGTATTCTTAAACATAATGTCAGAAATTGACGTGGAGCCAACCAGGGCCAGATATTGCAATCAAAATATAAAGGTAAGTAGTCCCGTAGCAAGCAGATACTGCCGTTGGAGAGTGAAGTGGTAGACAGTTTACTAGGTCCTGATTTGTCATTTTGTCATGAGGTAGGGTGACCATTTCCTTTCCTCGCTGCCTTTGCCTTCCTTAACTCAAGGCAGAGTCAGGTAGCCATTTACAGGTGGGTCGACTAATGGGTGACGCTACCAGGTATTGATCCCATAACCCAGGTAACTTTGCTTTAACCGCGTAGCCAATATGACACTTAATATACTTTGCAAAAAAATAGAGTTCATGATCCGATAAAAGTTTTAAACACCAATAAATGGACAATAATAACATAGCCATACCTCCGCAAACAATCTGCAAGAAAGTAGTTTATGGGACAGTACCTAAAATTTAGTTAAAATAAATCATAAATTTATTCTTTTCAGACAAAAATTTAGATATATTGTTCTTCAAGCACAGTAGCTGGAGAGTCTTCGATCCTTAACCACCGACCGCCAAAGCAGTCAGTGGCCATCACGCCTAGTGGCGTCTTGTAGGGCAACAACAAATTGATTCCACTTTGCACGGTCGGTGGCCATCCTTCGTACAGTGCCCCAACTCTGGTTCATTCTTTGCATCTCAGCCTCCACAGTCCTCCGCCAAGTTGTTTTTTGGTCGGCCTCTCTTTCGCTTTCCTTCAGGGGTCCAAAGCATAGCTGTTCTTGTGATGGCATCGGGGTCTCTTCTGAGGACATGACCAACCCAGCTCCAGCGTCTGCTAGCTATGATGGTGTGCATGTCCTCTTGCTTGCTACGAGTAAGCAGATCTTGGTTGGTGATGGTATTCGGCCAAAAGATGCGGTGAATTTTTCTTAGGCATGTTGTGTGAAAAGAGGACAATTTTGACATTTCCTTCTCTGTGACTCTCCAGCATTCCGCACCATAGAGAAGCACAGAAAGCACGCAATTCTGGTATAATCTTAATTTTGTGCTTGTGCTGTATTGGGAGGACTTCCAGATGTTATTTAGGCTAAAGAAGGCTGTTCTTGCCTTATTCATTCTGATGTTGATGTCTTTGCCTGCCCCACCGTCTGGTGTTACTATGCTTCCTAGGTATGTGAAGGTATCTGTCTGTACCAATTGCTGATTCCTTACTGATATGGGCTCAGGGTTGCTCACATTGAGCGTCATGACCTCAGACTTCTTTAAATTGATGTTCAAGCCCACCTGCTGGCTAAATTTATTAAGTCTATCCGTTTTTTCCTGGATGTGTTGATGTGAATGTGCCAGCAGTGCAATGTCATCTGCATATTCCAGATCTTCCAATGTAGAAAATGTAGTCTATCTTATTCCTCTTGGACTGCCCTCTGTTGTCTGGCGCATCACCCAGTCTATGACTGTTAAAAAAAGAGTGGTTGATAAGGGGCATCCCTGTCGTACTCCTGTCTTCACCTCGAAGGTTAGGTTGCTCTGCCCAACACTACACGTAAAGTTGGCATAGAGGCTTTTTTATGATTGCCACTATGCAGCTTGGAATTCCATAAGCCCTCAGTATTTTCCATAAACTGTCCCTATGTATGCTGTCAAAAGCCTTTTCAAAAATCAACAAAATTTATGTAAAGCTGTCTTTGCCATTCTGAGCACTGCTCTATAATGTTCCTGAGAGTGAATATATGGTCTACACATCTTCTGTTCTTTCTAAATCCTGCTTGTTCTTTCCTCAGTTTGTAGTCTACTGCCTTTGAAATTCTCTGTATAATTATCCTGCCTAGTATTTTGCTGGGAACTGAGAGAAGAGTGATTCCTCTCCAATTATTGCAGTCTGCAAGATCTCCCTTTTTGGGCAATTTGACAATTATTCCTTTGTTCCACTCTGATGGTGTTGTCCCCGTTTTCCACACTTGTGCAAATAGTGGTTCTAATAGTTCTGCTGCTAGCTCAGGGTCTGTCTTAAATAGCTCTGCATTTAAGTTATCATGGCCCGGAGCTTTACCGTTCTTTAACCCTTTGATTGCTGTGATGATTTCTTCTTTTCGTGGAATGTCTGTATTTACATCTAGATCGTTTTCAGCCTCAGGAACATTCAATTGTGTCTCTGGTATTTCCTTGTTCAGAGTTTCTCTGAAGTGCTCTGCCCATCTTGTTTCCTGTCCCTCTGCTGTCTTGATGAGATTTCCTTGCTTATCTCTTACTAATGTAATATTGTTTGCACCTTGTTTTCCGCTGATGAATTTAGTTATTTTGTATACTGTGCTTTGTTCATTTCTCAGTGCTGCCTCTTCTGCCTGTTTTGCAAGATCATCTAGGAAATTCCTTTTGTTGGCTCGGGTTTGGCGTTTAACTTCCCTGTCCAGCTGGCTGTACTGTTCGCTATATAGTTGCTTTAACCTGGGGGACTTCGCTTCTGTTTTCTTTCTTTTCATTTCCTTTCTCATCTTTATGGTGTTTAGTGTTTCTGGTGTTATCCAGTCTTGCTTCTTCCTTTCCTGGAATCCTAAGCATGATTTGCTACTTTCCTTATATACTGTTGAAATGGTGTTGAAATTCTGGTCTATATCATCAGTCAATGTCTTTTCCTGGCTTTTGGCAATTTGATATCGTTTCTTAATGTCGGCCGCAAAAGCTTTTCTGGTAAGGGGGTCCTTCAATTTGCTGATGTCAAACCTTTTCTGTGTAGTTACAGTTGGTCCAGCCCTTCTTAGTTTTACTTTCAGTTTTGCTACTACTAAATGGTGATCACTTCCCACATCTGCACCTCTTCTTACCCTCACATCTTGCAATGCATGTCTCCATCTACCGTTAACCATGATGTGGTCTATCTGGTTTCTGTCCCGACCATTTGGTGATTCCCATGTTAACTTGTGAATTTCCTTATGTGGGAAAAGTGTTCCTCCAATGACCAGGTTGTTAATGCTACAGAAACTTATTAGCTTATCCCCATTTTCGTTTGCTGTTCCGCTGCCGCATTTCCCCATTGTTCTTTCATTATATGTATTGTGTGTACCAACTTTCGCATTGAGGTCTCCCATTACTATAACAAGATCATATCTAGGTGTGTCTTCCATTTCTTTCTGCAGTTGTTGATAGAATTCATCCTTGACCTCCTCATCGCTATCATTCGTTGGTGCGTAGCATTGTATTATTGTAGTGTTGGTGAATCTCCCTCTCAATCTCAATCGTATCAGTCTGTTGTTGATGGGTTTCCATTCCAGTAATGTCCTTTCTATCCCTTTCTGTAGAATAATGGCTACGCCTTCACTGTGCTGTCCATCCTCTCTTCCAGAGTAAAGTACTGTTTCTCCTGTTGCTGTTTTAACTTTTCCTGCCCCTGTCCATCTGCTCTCGCTTATCCCCAGGATGTGTAACCTGTAGTTTCTCATTTCTGCCGTGACCTGTCTTAGTTTACCTGTCTCGTACATTGTCCTGACATTCCAAAATCCTATTCTTGTATCCTGTTTTGCGGTCAGGACATCCGTTTTCATGTCAGTGGCTTCCTTTCGGCTTTCACCACTGACAGTCATACGAGCCACATACAAGGAATTGCTTCTGAATTTACCGAATCTATAACTCTTGCTTCGGTTATAAGACGTTGCAATCGTGTAACTATGTGTCGCGTTCATTTACACGGACCTGTATAGGGTAATATATACTGAAGCACATTAAAAACGCACCACCTGTATAATCCAGGAACAAAGTGTGAAATATAAATATAAGTGTTTACAAATTTACATATTTTGAATCTTTATTCATTTTCCTATGAATCCATGCTGGTCATTAATTTGTACATTTGATTGTTATGAAATTCATTGCATTCTGTGCAGGCAAGGGAGAAAACCAAAAATGCAACCAATAAAAAAATTCATTCACACTATCCTCAGTATCTGGTATGTCCACCGTGTGCTTGCAAACAAGTTTGGCAGCGGCTCGGCATGGAACGCACAAGTCTCTGAAGGAAATTCCGGGGAATCAAGTCCCAGTCACGTGTAAGAGCAGCTTCGAGCTGTTGCAGATTAGCTGGAGCACCTTGCCTGTAGACTCTGCGTCCAAGCTCGTCCCACAGATGTTCTATAGGGGACATGTCTGGTGATAGGACAGGCCAATCAATCGTCACAATGTTCTGCTGCTGTAGATATTGCTGCGTAATGCATGCGGTGTGCGCACGTGCGTTATTCTGCTGGAGAAGCTGCAAGTCTGGATAATTTGTGATTGCAGGAGCAACCAATGCATCCAGAACCTCATCTGGATATGTCACAGCATTAACATTTCCACGGAAGACGTGAAGAGGCAAGCGATGGTGAAAACTGAATCCTCCCCAAATGTGAATACTGCCACCTCCAAATCGGTTGTGCTGACGAACACAGCAATCTGCAAAGCGCTCTCCACACCGTCGCCAAATCCGCATACATCCATCAGCAAAGGATATGTTGAATCTGCTCTCGTCTGTGAATAGGACAGCATTCCACTGCAGTCTAGTCCATCTGACATGTTGCTCTGCCCATTGCAGGCGCTGCTGACGATGTTTGTGAGTCAAGTTTGGCCCAACATAAGGTCGTCTTGCAGTAAGGCCTGTATCTCTGAGTCTTCGTATGACTGACATTCGAGAGACTTGCCCACGTCTACCCACTATTGCTCTTGCTGTTTGACTTGCCGGGAGAGAACGATTCCTTAGGTGACTCAGCACAATATGACGATCTTGCGCAGGGGTAGTAACTCGTGGTTGGCCATGTGGTAAAGTGGGATGATATAAATATTTATAGGGGACTTAGTGTAATGACTGAGATCAGCTGTGAAGGTATCTGTATCTAATAAGTGTGGTGTATTACAGATGACCTTACTTGCTACCACATTTATACCTCAGTCAGAATTATTCTGGAATATTGTGATGACTACGTTGAATGTCTAGGGTTATGATAATGATGAAGTGTAAGTCACAACAACAACAGACAGATAAACAATTTAATTTATTCCACAACACTTTAAAACACTGTGACACTCACACACATATAACACTCTATAAGACTATCTTAACTGAGTCAAGTGTTAAAGTTTAAAAATATATGTATTAATTCCTTTCAATAATAGATATCCTGATTCAACTACACAGTGAACCAGGAATCACAATCAAATGTAATTACACGTTGTATGTACACAATTTATCGATATGATCTTTGTATTGACATATTCTATTATTATTATTCTATGTGTGTAAGTTGTAATGTAGTACTATGAGGTAATACTGGCTTGTTCAAGCTTGGTTGTTGTTTGTCATCATGACTTCAAGTGTTTGCTTATGGTGGAAATAGTATTGGGAAAAGTTCACAGTTCCTGTCATTTGAAACAATTTATTGTCCCTCTTTAATTAATATACTGTCAATTTTAGAGGGGGGAGGGGGGGGGGGCACATCTCTGGCCACAGAATCTTATCTTCTGTGATGGCGGCAGGAAACAGTCTCCTCTGCTCGCTTGCTTCACTGTGTTCTTGAGACACCTCACTGGTCGCTATCTGGACCAAGGGGTATGCTATCAGCCTCTGGATTCAGCAAAACTCAGACCAGGTGCTGCTTCAATAAGTTAGGACCACGGTCCCTGAAACAAGAAGGTTGTACCTCCTACTTCAGAACTAATTTATAATCTATTTCCACACTGAACACAATACATAACAAACACTGAGTTCAGAGCGGTAGACCAACTGCTAGCTTCATCTGAAACAATTTACACCAGTATTCTTCTCCCTAATGGTTACTACGCCTCTGCAATTCCAGCATTAGTTCCTTCTAGTCAATAAGATAGGTGTCAGTGTATTATTTGGCGCTCCCATGCAGATATACTTCTCTCCGACAAGTTTTGTTCAGGTTGGAGCAGTATCTAGGCTTTGCCTCATGTTTGCTACTGAACCACACACATATACAGACATAAATTATCAATTCACATTCAATTTTCATCAAAAAGATATCAAATATGTCAATCTTACCACAATTCATGGAAATAATAAACAAATACGTTGACTGGCGATGAATTATGGCACAAATTCCGATCTGCCTCTGTCCCAGGCTTTTATTTAGAAAAATATGAGCTGGATCTCAACGCACTGTTTCTTAGTAAGTTTATTTTAAAATGTGGCACTGAACAGACGCTCCTAATTGACTATATCCACGGGTCTAGCCAATAGGACCATGTTTACGAAAGCTTTTGAAAAAATTTACTCTTCCTACGTTTCCCCTAACAACCAAAATTAGTATTTGCAGTCCGACTAATCGTGTTTCATCTTACATATACTTCCCGCCAATCAAATCGGATTTAACATGTTGGCCTATTTCCCGTAAAATGGTGGTTTCAAAACATGCCACTGTGCGATTATGATTTGGTGCTGTCAGACATCCTCACTATTTTCTTTTGGGTATAATTTGTTAATTCCTAGACTATTTGCGTAACACTTAACATATTCTTTGTCAGCAAGTCCCAAGGAACCCAAATATATAAATTTAATGAGGCTAAGTGGCTCCGTTCAAAATATGTATTCTAGGATAGTCGTGTATTTGTTTTTTTATTTTTTTATCGATTTAGAACCGCCACCTGTCCTGCCTTTTCGACTGTTCTGTCATACTAATGTCAGGATTTCAGACATAAAACAGTATTGGGTCATGTTTCCTAATAAGCATTAACCATGTTTTTTAAAACCTAACCGTGTATTGGTAGTGTTTTTTATCACTGTCTATTTGAAAAAGTTAGTGCTTCATGCCTTACGCTTGGGGGTGGCATTAATTTTATATCGCGAGACGCGTGTTAGTGTTGCCGGCGTTCCTCCGTTCAGCCCTCTCTCTTTCTATCCTAAGTCCATCTGTCCTTTCGTTTATGTTAACGTAGTGTATAAAATGAAATTAATGGAATATTAATCTAGGTCATTACGCAGTGTGTCTATCTCAAGGTTTTCTAAGAAATACAGTACACGTTTTATTGTTTTGAACCGTGTGTATGCTGCTGTAGGCTTTACTATCAAACGTGAAAGCGTGAGAACATGCAGACGAAGCAGAAAAAGGGGGATCTCGAGTACAGTCATTGTGACAGCACTGTTCTTTACCATTCTTCTTTCCCTTTTATTGAATTTATGTGTTAGGCTTTACATTTACCTTTTAATTTATATATGTGGATTTAGAATGTTTCACGACAGGCCACTCCGAAGTCTATCCTGGGCACTGCCAGTAGTTTCGTAACGTTCATTGAGACGTACAATAGTGCTGTGGTGGCAATTCATCCTTATGGCAATGGCCCGCGAGCTCATTCCGGTCTCCAACATACCAATGGCTCGTTGGCGGTCGTTTTCAGATAGTCGTGGCATTTCAAGCACATGTACTGGGTATTTTGTCTCAACGGCCTTTTTATACCGAGTATACTGCCACAACGCGTACACATTTTCAGGGTCATAGCTGTTGGGAATCGTGTTTCACGTGTAACTTTCATTGTTTTCATGTAGTCTGTACACAAACCCGTGGGTTGAATCATGCACTTTCCATTCCAGCAGCTATTCGCTCTCTACCTCATGATAAACACGGGGAAAATCCATTCCCACACTTTTTTTCCAGCTTCTCGGCATCAGTATATATAATAGTGGTGCGTTTTTAATGTGCTTCAGTATATTTCTAAATCTCATAATCACGGCTTCTGGCTTTATTCGAAGCTACTGAGGTGGCATTCCAATTGTGCTAGACGACTGTTTACAAATCCCTCAGGGTGCAAATTGATCTTGTGTTTACTCACTGAACGATACGGTCTACAGTTACGTAAACAGCAGTAACTCTTGGTATGTTCTCTTGTACGAACTTGTTGAGTTAAAGTGATACTTCACTCCTTACGCCAATAATTCTCTTCCTTTAAGCTGCAGAGGCAAGGATGTGACGAGGTGTGATCACAGCAGGCGGCTCGTTCAACCGAACCTCGTGCTTGTGGGTATCATCCTTGATCAACTTTAATTTAATTGTTTCGCCATTCTTGCCTTCGCCTTCTTCGAGAAACAATTTTAAACAATCCCTCTTACTATCAGGGCTCGCATATCTCAGGTGATTTTTATTACAAGAAAGTGCGAACGAAGCTGATGTCTATTTAAACAACTGGCAACAACAAGATATCCTGAACTATTCAGGATTACGGGCAAATGTGGGCTGAATCATTTTCAAGTAAGACGATTCTACTGTCAAACATTCCTCATGCAACAAAATGATTTTACCACCGAATGTTTTTATCAAGCAAAATGTTTTTAATCACTAAATGTTCCCCATCTGTCATGGGTTACCTCAGCAGTGATGGTCCAACAATGGCCAGAACCTAGAGTATCTAATATTGTGTCTTCAAAGGTATCCACCTTCGCACAAGATTACTCTTGGTAGAGATACAGATAGAAGGATGATGATGCTTCTACCTCGAGGCAGTATCCACAAGATATTTCAGAAGTCAAGAACAATGCTGAATGTGTCTTAGCAATGTTAACTTTTATCTGCCTTACAACTTTTTGTGAAGAGATATATTGTAGGACTGAACTCGTTCAATCCCCCAACTCCATTAACAGTAACCTTCTTATTAATTTTATAGTTATTATTATTATTATTATGCTCTCTATCGGTGTGTGTGTGTGTATATATATATATATATATATATATATATATATATATATATATATATATATATATATATATATATATATAAAAGATATGGATTCATACGTGTGCACTCACAGACTCGTAGCACGAATGGTATTGTAGACTCGAACCACGAACTGGTCTCGTACCACGAACTTTAGAGGAAGATAAAAATAACAAATGCCTCTGCTAAGTATATTGGGGTCGGAGGGTTAATCAGGCACCCTTTTGTCTCTCAGAAATGTTATTATCCCTATGCATAGACAGCATAACTCAGGGAATATGATGAGAAATCACCATTATTCTTTTGGCTAATTTAATGGGAAAAAGGCGTCTGGACAGCGGCGAATACAATGGCTTGTGCCTGAGGGAACATTATTAAGTTACATATATCTCACAAAATGATAATATACACACTATGCACATGTGATGTAATCATCAATCACTTACTGCTCCATTCGGAGTCTGGGGTTACCTTAGCTTTGAAAATAAAGTTCGTTCGTTCGTTCGTTCGTTCCCTGTGAGAATTAGCATAAAGCAATAACCAGCACTTGCTGTGGTGGTTTATCAATATGCTCTTTTCATATGCTGAAGTTGCCAGCCTCGTATGGACTTTTACAACCAAAGCGAGTACAAACATGTCAAATTCAAAGTATAAAATATGTATTAAAACTTACCCCAACTAGTTGGGAACTCTAGACTTCTTGCTCAGTAGAATAGTCTTGACAACTTGATAAAGATGCCTCGAACACACGTCTGGGATATTATTTCTAGTTATAGTCCCTCTGTGACTTTTGTGAGTAGGTTCTGTAGGAGTCTGGTTTCCGTATTAACAGGTAAATCTTCCTTGCTGTAGTGTTCAGAAGGAGTTCTGATACGTGTTTTTTCTGGTCCTATAAGGTCAGAATCAACTCCGTTCTTTCCTGGCTTCAGTTCGAGCTTTCTCTTTGACGATTTTGGAATGCATTGTGTTTTAGCCTCCGAATTTGCTTTTTCCTCCAAGCCTTCAAATGGCGTTTTCCGACAAAACTTCCAATGGCTATTTCCTGCTCTCAATTGATCAAATCCCTGAGCTAGAACGTTGTGGGTAGGGGCTGTAAATATTACTTTTACCCTCATAATGTAAGATATTCTAAAAATATCATGTCATACAATGAAACGTAACCATATAATGCGATGTTCATTCCGTTTACTCTCATACACACTGGTAAACCCACCTACAAACTTATCCCTTATATACGCACAGTCCTTACTCATACAATCGTATACTATTCAAATACTTTATGTGTGCTGATTATATGCCACCCTAACTGATTGTGTTGTACTTTTATCTAATATACTGTATGGAGGCTCTGATGATCTAGTTTTCATTACAATATACTTATTCTTAATATTATATTCTTAATAACTTATATTCTTAATTTTATGATCAGGTACTGTTAATGTGTGCTGTTATACTTCCTTGTAATGTTGCACTGTCCTTAAATTAATACTTTCAGTACGCTGGAGAATGTTGAGTAACAGTAACAAAAGATGAGCAAGAGGATGGAAGAATGCAAGAGGGGACTGTGTCCGATTTTCAACCCTTGGCAAATTAATTGCTTTCGTATATGTCTATCTAACTATCTACCTAGTCTGATTCTGGTCTTGAGTTTGGGACGCAAAGGAAATGGAAAGGAAAATGGAAAGTAACTGTCTACCCACCTCATCTTGATGAACCTAAAAAAAAAAAAAATGATTAAAAAAAAAGTCCCTGAGTCATTCAGTTGAACACCGTATGAACATTTTACAAGTTCTCATAACATACCTCTGAATATGTCTCAAATCACTAATTTACAGTACGAAGAATTCGATTCTTTTTTTTTTTTTTTTTTTTTTTTTTAAATTTATTTATTTTTTATTTATTTATTTATTTTTCAAATTCATTATTACTATTAATTTTTTTTTTTTTTTTTTTTTATAATTATTTTATTTTATTTTAAAAACACTTTAATTATGATGATTATTGCAA
This sequence comes from Oreohelix idahoensis, assembly GCA_024509875.1. Lineage (NCBI taxonomy): Eukaryota > Metazoa > Mollusca > Gastropoda > Stylommatophora > Oreohelicidae > Oreohelix > Oreohelix idahoensis. The sequence continues at coordinate 768,289 of JAMPIV010021223.1, read as the reverse complement.
ATGTAATATTACTTTTATAATGATAAATGCCTTAATAATGCTTAAAGTAAATGTGAGGATGAAAGGATATTAGTATACATGATGAGAGAGAGAGCAAGGGCAGAATGTCAGACGGGCCTGCGTGCCCAATTCTTAACCCTTTGAAAATAAAGTTCGTTCGTTCGTTCGTTCGTTCGTTCCCTTAAATCTTGCCATAGGTAATCTGTGTCCCCATACTGTCTTTGATCTATAATTATCATTACCAAAATGGGGGCGGAAATGCTTACGAAATTCTCACTGCCCTGATTTCAGTCACCATACAGATACATTGGTGACATATCACTGACCACAGAAGTTTTTTTACAGGCACATAATCTGGACTTCCTTTGTAGTCTGATTCAGTATTGTCGCGATAAGCATTCACTACCGCATGTGTTTAATCTCTACGTCTGGGTAGGCCGGAAATATTTAAGTGAAAAGGCCACAGTCTTTTTTCCCGTTGACCGTATGAAGTCAACTCTGGTTCAACAACTTACGCGATTACAATTAATCCTTAAGGATGGTCATTTAGCCTTGAAATAACGCTGTCGCAGTGTGAAGAGAGGTCAACAGATGATTGAGGCGTGGCAAGGCACAAGTTTATGTGCGTAAAATGAAGAAATAAATGGAGAAAGAGAAAGAATTAGAATACGAGGACACAACCAAAATATCGTCACACCATCCAATAAGATGATTTTACCACAGAATACCTACCATTGAATTATTTAATTTTAAAACCGAATGTTCCTCACACAATAAGATAATTTTACCACTGAAGTGCCCCATCCAAAAAGATAATTTTACCACCGAATGTTCCCCACCTAATTAGATAGTTTTACCACCGAATGTTCCCCACCCAATAAGATAATTTTACCACGGAATGCTCCCTACCCAATAAGACAATTATACCACTGAATGTTCCCCACCCAACAAGATAATGTTACCACCGAATGTACCCCACTCAATAAGATCATTTTACCACCGAATGTTCCCCACCCAATAAGATAATTTTAACACCAAATTAACCCCACCCAATAAGATAATTTTACCGCCTAATGTTCCCCACCAAATAAGATCATTTTAACACTGAATGTTCCCCACCCAGTTAGATTATTTTGCCACGGAATGTTCCCCATTCAGTAAGATTATTTTACTGCCAAATATTACCCACCCAGTAAGATAATTTTGCCACGTAGTGTTCCCCACGCAGTAAGATGACTTTACCACCAAATGTTCTCCACGCAGTAAGATGACTTTACTACCAAATGCATCCCAATTCAGTTAGATGGCAATACCACCGTATGGCCTGGTATATTTTGATAGATATTTGAGAAGTCTGTCAGCAGCCAGGATGGCATAGACATGATTCACTGGAGCTTCATCTCACATTATTAAGTTCGTGTCTAAGAGTGACTTCGCTTTGGCTATCTTAGGCTTTATATTGCACGTAGTGTTAGCATTAAAGATGATTGGCATTGTTGCGGGGCTTTATACGATTCACTTCTTTTATTGTTGTTGCGGCCCCGTCTTCTATTTCAGTGGTCGTTGTGGAAAGCCACCGTTCTCATTGATTCAATAAGCTTCTTAGTTCTGGTCATTTGATTCATTAATTCTTGATCGTGCTATTGTTGGAATAGTTACGCGAATGTGAGTTAATACTTTCTGTCTGTCACAAGGTTTGAACTCAGTATCATAATTGTTGAATTTGTAACTTCAATGAACGTGATAAGTCTCTTCTCGAGTCCACACAATTTTTAATATACATTTCAAACAGTAGACAGTCCATGGAGGTTGATTATGAAAACATTATATATTAGAATTGAATCATACATCATAAATGCTATCCATGCATTATAGTCCTGGTCCAATAATATGCAACACTATAGTCAGAACGTCGTAACTATATGTACGCGCGGTTGGGACATCCAACGGCCGACAATGAGATTAGACGTCTGGCGATATAAAACGAATGTGGACCATAATTTCATCCTTCCTTGACTTTAGTTAAAATTACTAACCTCGAGGGAGCCGCGCTAGCGTAGTGGTTACAACACCGCTCTGGCGACCGGGTGATACAGGATCAAACCCGGGCGACGGCATTTGAGGATTTTTCGTCGACCGGGATTTGGACTGGATTAACTCGAGACCTGGCGAGGACATTTGAAGGAGTGTCGTCGACCAGGGACTGGTGGCTCCTGAGCCGACCCAGCTGCAATGGGTACCTCCGAAATCGGCGAGTATTTGCCTGAATGGCGAGGGACACCTGTCTCTGTACAAGAAATAAAGGGATACTCACGTAAAATCAATGTCAGGTTAGACATAAAATAATAACCTGAGATTTCGCCTCGAGTATTAGCGGGCGAACGCTAAAAAAAAAAAAAAAAAAAAAAAAAAAAAAAAAAAAAAAAAAAAAAAAAAAACAAAAAAAAAACTAACCTCGATACATTCCTCTCTTCATAAGAATATCGGACTGACCCATGTCCGTACTGCAATAACATATGTGCGGCAATATCATGCCTACCACTGGAAGGATTATAGGACACGTCTTATCCGTTTGACGGTCATCTAAGAAAAGGGTGTGGTAACCTAGTCACGGTGCGTGACATACCAACGCATACACGTCATAATCAATCGTGTGTATCGCGTACACTAACTAACAATTATTTACATTATATTAAACGTAGTCACCTATTAATCTTATGCTGTTAACCTCTAGCAGACCATGCCAATAAAATACCTTAACAATTCCCTGTCCACTGGGGGAAAAAAAAATCTATTAGATAGATTTTTTTTAACAAAAAACCCATCTGAAAAAAATACCAATATGTTAACAATATCAAAAAAAAAATTTAACGAGATTGCGGCATATGGCCTACGACGTTCTGTCTAGAACCAATGTCGTGGTCATGTCGACTAACCAATAGTCATGTAATATATTCATTATTTATGATATAAATAAATATAAATGGTAATAAGAACTAAAAGAGAATGGTAATGTCGATCTCTAATTAAATAATTAATTAACTTAAAATATGTCGTGATAAAATGTCATGTCAGACTAATTTAAAGTGTTAAAATTAAACTAAATAACTATACTAGGTATGGAATAAGAATAAGTTGTTGAAAATCTAATGTAAGAAAAATGACAGGATCTGTTAAAGAAAGACATAATAACGAATAAAGAATAAATTAGAGAAAGAAAAAAAAATGATGTATAAATTTAACTAAGTTATCTGTGTTGAACATCAAGTAAGTGTAGTATTAAGTTATTAATACCTTTCTAACTAATTTAAACAATAGTATGCAATATAATCATGTAATACTAAGAATATAATCAAAGAATTATGTGAGTTTTCTTTTCTTTCTTTCATTTTTTTAAGTTTCATTCATTTTTTTAAAATTCAACTCACTTGTCATTTTAATGTGGATTAGTTTTAAAGAATAAATTAAAGTAATTAACATTGGATATGAAGATCCATTCGTAGTCTTGATCCTTGAATTTCCATTAGACAAAATGTTCAAGTATTCTGAATCACGTTATATAACGAATTAGTTCGACTGGAATGTCATTTATTTTTCTCAGAAGTGTTTTTTGAAACGATGTTGTGACAAATGTAAACCAGGAAAGTCCCGGTGTAAAGACGAATATAGTGTCAATTGATTGCAGTCACTTTGCGTATAATTTGCCTATAGAAAGCAGCTGAGTAAATGGTTCATTCATGTGTCAAAAAGCAACGATGGTGCTATGTTCTTTGATTAAGTTTCTCTGTACATGGTATTGTCTTTGCGACAAACAACGTAAATTAGGAATCGACATCATTAGGATTTCGAGATAATGTATCTGCCAAGATGTTGTCGGATCCTGTGATGTACTCGATTGAAAACTCGAAGGGTTGGAGGAGTATAGCAAATCTGGTCAATTTTTGGACTCTTGTGATTTGCTCGTTGTAGTGATGCTACGGCCCTTTGATCGGTTTGTACTACAAAAGGGGCTCCCAGTAGGAATTTTTCTAGTTTGGTTATCGCCCACACGACGGCTAAGAGTTCGCGATCAACCGTAGAGTACTTCACTTCTGGTGGTTTCAGTTTTCGTGACACGTACAAGTTTGGATGGAGGATGTCGTCATGGTATTGGAGCAAACATGCGCCAATTCCGTAGTTACTCGCATCTGTACGAAGAATGAACTTTTTAGAAGCATCAATTAATCTCAAAATAGGTGGATTTGAAAATATAGAAATTATTTGCCGAAAAATTCTGTCACATTCGTCAGTCCATGTCACTTTCACTGGCATGTTCTTCTTTAGTAATGAGGACAATACAGCAGTGATGGATGACAAGTTAGGTACGAATCTACTGTAATATTGGACTAGACCTAACAAGCTTCTCACTTGTTTTCTTCGTTTGAGGAACGGAAATGTTTAAAATTTTTGAAACTGTACTGGGTAATGTTCGGATATATCCAGCTCCAATAATGTGACCCAAAAAAAGTGATCTCATGAAATGCTACCTGTAATTTTGTAGGTTTAGCAGTTAACTTGTACCTTCTCAAGGTATCAAAAACGTATCCAAGACCCAAAAAATGTTCCTCAAAAGATGAACTAAACAAGCATATGTCATCTATATATGTAATAATGTCTGGTCTACCTGAAAAAATGTGTCGCATCATGCGAACAAAGGTAGCTGGAGCGTTAACCAGCCCAAAAGGCATCACGTTCCACTGGTATAGACCTAGCGGAGTTGAAAACGCTGTGTAGTATTTTGCTTTTTCGGTTAGTGGTATCTGCCAATAACCTTTAGTTAAGTCTATCTTAGTAAATATAGTTGCTGTCGATAGACGTGGCAGTAAGTCATCGAGAAGTGGATGTGGTTCGCTATCAACTATCGTTTGTGCATTTAATTTTCTATAGTCGACGCATAGTCTAATGTTATTGTCCTTCTTTCGGACAATAACTAATGGAGAAGAAAATGGGGAATTACTAGTTTCGATAATTCCTAAAGATAACATCTGTTCAAGTTCCTTAGTAGTTTTAGTAAGAAAGTGTATAGGAACAGAATAAGGATGTACCCGAATTGGAGTATCCTCGTTAAGAGTGATGTCATGATTAATGACTGATGTGCGACCTGGAACATCGGTCAACACATCTGGATAAGATTGTAGCAGATCAGCAATCTTTTGATGCTGTTGCGGTGTAACCGACGAAGAGATGGTTACATCCCGCCAAGATTCGCTAGATTGTACTACAGGTACAGGTAAAGCTAACTGTACCTCAGGAAAAGAAGATTCTTCTTCCTGGATAACGGATAAATTAGAATAGTGACATGTAGGTCTGAAAGTGTCATCTAATTCATGAAAAATAGCTTGTAGATGTTCAGGTCGAGTATGAAATTGCTTGAGCATATTTATGTGAAATATTTTGTGATGTCCCTTAATGTCCAGGACATAATCAACATCAGAAATCTTATTGATAACCTGGTAAGGACCATTCCACGAGATTAGTAGTCTATTATTGTTATGTGGCAATAACACATAAGCTTGATCTCCTGGAAATAATTGACGTAATCGTCTATTACTGTTTTGGAAAGTTCTAGCTTTCTCTTTCGCAGCCTCAGATGAAGCTGTTGCCATTTGACAGGCATCAGTAATGTTATTCCGGAGATTAATTACATATTCATAGGATGACTGAGTGTCCTGAGTCATCTCAGAATCGATTAATAAATCTTTTATCAGTCCCATAGGACCTCTTGGAGGAGCGCCAAAGACTAAATGAAATGGAGAGAAGCCAGTTTGTTCATTTGGCACCTCTCGATAAGCGAATAACACCGCTGGTAGCACTCTGTCCCAGTCCTGTGGATGGTTAACTGTAACTTTATGTAGCATTTGTTTGAGTGTACGGTTAAGTCTTTCTACAGAACCATTACTCATTGGGTGATAAATGCTGCTGAGGTTTCTATCTATTTGCCAAGTCTTCATTACCTCCGTCATAGTCTCAGATATAAATTGAGAACCATGATCTGACAAAAGTTTTCTAGGAAAACCTACTCTAGAAAAGATCAAGTGTAGTGCATCAGCTACATCTGTTGTGGTGGTTGTTTTTAATGGGATGGCTTCTGGCCATCGTGTGCATAAATCGATGCAAGTGAGAATAAACCTATGTCCTCTGGCTGATGGTAAAAGTGGGCCAATGATATCAATGGCCATTTTGTCGAAAGGTCTCACCGATATATCACAAGCCTGAATAGGCGCCGTGTGAAAGGCTCCCCGTGCTTTCACTTCTTGGCATATCGTACAGGAGCGTACGTACTGTGAAATATCTCGTGATACTCCCGGCCAAAAAAAAGAAGATAATACTCGTGAACGTGTACGAGTATAACCCATGTGACCTGCACACTTAGAATCATGTGCATGTTGAAGTATGTACCGCCTAAAAGCAAAAGGTACCATGACTTGTTGTCTTATCTGAGTTTTATCCATAAAACATCTTAATAAAATGTCATTTTTAATAATAAACCACTGACTATAATTTATGTTCCTAGAAAGATTGTCATCTTTGTTGACCAGCGTAAAAAATTTTGTTAGTGACCTGTCTTCCCTCTGTTTTGCAGCAAATGATACTCGGTCAATAGCAGAATGAATCTCGATATTTTCATGATCATTGGTTTCCTTGTTTTCCGTGTCTATAGTCTCTAATTGTTTTGTATGTGCTCTGGTTATTGCTGCATTTCCGATGTATAGATTATTTTTTTCCCATTGAATAATCTCATCTGGTGTGCAATCTTTACTCCCGTGTATGCATCCCACCATAAGGTCGGCAATTGGGTTTCTTAACATGCATGCTTTAACATTGCCTGTGAAGAAAGGTGTGTCAATGTAAATAATAGCTGTTGGATAATATTCTATGGTTCCCCCAAAAGTCATGCACCTGACATGTTCTCCAGTTGCACAATTTGGATGAACAAGTGTCTGACGGATTCCGATCGTGGTCGATCCCGAATCTCTTAAGACTGAGACGATGGATCCATTAACTTTTCCTCTGTTGAAGATCAGTGATCCTGTTCCGTCATTGACTGCTAGACTGACTTCTGGTAGAATATGACCGCAGTTCAGAACTGTCTCTTTTGCTTTCTGAAATATAAGATTACATGTTGGGCAACTATTTGCCACGTTATAATTCATTGCAAAAACAAGTAGACGATGACTGTATTTTGTTATCAGTAGTTGAACTCTGAACCCTAGGGGTTGTAGCAGTAGTAACAGCTGCCCCTGTATTCTGGTTATAAGTTGTCGATCTACGAGAATGAGAACGATGACGAGAATAATTAGATGAATTATCCCGTTGTCCTCTATTGTAACTGTTATCTCGATGTCTCGAGTTATAATTATCGCTATTGTTCCACTTGTAATCATTATTATAGTTATATGTTCGATTATAACTTGAGTTACGTGGATTACTGTTATTTCTTGACTGAGGTGAATAGTTTCTGGTTTGTTGTCGTCCTCTATTAAAGTTATTGTTAAAGTTATTCTGTCCCTTATGAAAATTAATGTCATAGTTTCCTTTGAACCTACCCCTGTCTACACTGTGTGTTCTAGGTTTGTTATGATTATGATATGCCATATTGGAGGCTACAGGAAGTGGTTCTCTTATCAATGTGCCAGAAATATTAGCATTCGGATGAGCTGTGCAGTAATTTAAAGAAATTTTTTCTAACTCATCAATAGATTCTGGTTTTCTTTCTTGCAGATAAGCAAAGAATGGTGGGCTGACAGACGATAATACTTTATCCCTCAATAACAAATCGACTAACTTGTCGTAGGATTTGTTGACACCTGCCAGTTCAACCCATCTGTTAAAAGTATTGCGTATGTTAGCAATAAAACCTGTGAAATCTCTATTGTTATCTGGCAACAAACTTTTAAAACGCAATCTACATGCCTCTTCGTTCAAGTGGAAACGACGTAGTAACAACGTCTTAATGGCCTCATAGTCTGTTGATAGTGTTGGATCTATATTTTGTGCTGCACTTGCAGGTTCGCCATCTAGAAATTCCTTAAGTTTCAGTGCCCATGCCGCTTTGTCAAGGTTATTCACCTTACATATGTCCTCAAAGCGCGCGAGCCACGATGAAAGGTCATCTACGTGTAACTTGAATGGCGGCAGCTTAAAGTAATAATTACCTTTAAGTCGTGTGGATGAAGATCCAGATTGAGCAGTATCATTTTGGGTTGCTGCAGCGCCCTGTGAATTAAGTTTTGCTGTTTCTAATTTAAGTCGTTGCAATTCCATTTCTTGCTGCAGTATGATTTCTTGTCGTTTCAATTTATTCTCTTCTTCAATCCGTAGGATTTCATCTCTTGCTATCTTTCTTTCTTCTTCTTGTCTTAATTCTGCCTTCTTTTCCGCCTGTTTTCTTTCAAGTTCTTCCATCTCTGCTTTATATTTTGCAAATTCAGCCAATGCATAAGCCTCGAGAAGTTCTCCTTTTTTCCCAAAATCTTTACCATTTTTAATAAAATAGTCTAAGTTAAGCATCTTGACGTTAATATTGTACGTAATGGTTATGTAATAATCACCAATAAATTTTAAGTAATTATTATACTTATTCAATTTATGAATAGTCGATATAAACAATCATAATATTATTGAACTTAATCTGGGAATGTTCAATTTAATTAATTGTAATATTATCTAACTATTATTTGTAGATTCCATACATAGACATACTATGTTGGGAAAATATTACATATATACTCGTTAATATATCATAAATAGTTATGATATTTATCTATTTCGGGTGCTGAATTACTATCATGCACCTAATAATAAATAGTATTATTCCTCAAGTATTATATCATTCAGTCAGTGATATGTGCTAAGTAAATCATTTAGTAATGGAAAAAATGTACCAAATAATATACACTATGTCCTTTATATGCAGGACAGACTAAAAAGTCAAATTATTTTATAAATATATATTATTATTATATTATGCCTTAATCATGAGCTATAAAGTGCATCGCCCATTTCTTGGACTACCACTGCAAATTGGTGCAAAGTCCCCAATTCTCCTTAAAAGTCATTAAATTTTAATTATATTCATATACACTCTTATTAAGCAAGAAATTATATTATTAGTGTTAAATCATGAACAGATGAAATGAGGACATACGATACGATGGGTAAACCAAGGATAAACAAACCATATTATCACGAAACAAGACGTTTCTACAATAAAAATTGAGATTATGAAACCAAATCTGCAAACCGGAAATATAGAGTAGGGTGAAGGTTAACTGAATATAGAGTTAAATCTGCGTACACAAAAATTAATGACGCAAACATGGACTCATTGACGGTTATACAAAAAAAAAATGAACTGAATAATAGCAAGATCAGAAAGAACAAGACAGATTACTAACATTGTTACCAAACTAAATAGAATTTAAACTGAATACGATAAAATACACCGATTATTTCACCAAACTAGACATCTAACATATACTGTGAATTAAATGCAGTCCCGAACGAAACAAGCCCCGGAAATGTCATCGACGCGTTCTCCGCGAAATGCGATTTAATTCACTACCCTAAAGACCGTTCAGAATGAATATCGGCAATCCGTAGAGCCATAATTTATTCATTCTGAATCTCCACTCCAACCTCCCACAAATTAGGCACAGCACAAACAATGAAAACAAATATAACGTGCATATAAAATATATAGAACGGACATGCCTGCAAAATGTGAATTAGACTCAGTGATGTTTCTTATGAATGACAACAGTCACGAACTGAGACTTATCTTTTAACCCGTCGTCCGATGCGATCTTCACCAACGGCCTAGACTAGAGGATAGGACTGTTTGCTCCTTGTTGGTAAATAATGTCTTTTCAATCCTATGATCTACTGAGAAGTTGTATTCTTGAATGAAACATTAGGTGAGCTGGCATCGTCCTTCGATCGTTGGCTTGTACACGGAATATTGTGACGTCACTGATTTTTGCATAGTTACACAAGCCACGTCATGTTCGGAATCATGTGACTTGAACGTTTTCTTGTAATCGTAGACAGTCCGTGAAAGTATGTAAACAAGAAAAATTTCTTTCTTCCTTCGTTCCCCAGCAATGGCAACCACTCTGTTGCGGGGCTTTATACGATTCACTTCTTTTATTGTTGTTGCGGCCCCGTCTTCTATTTCAGTGGTCGTTGTGGAAAGCCACCGTTCTCATTGATTCAATAAGCTTCTTAGTTCTGGTCATTTGATTCATTAATTCTTGATCGTGCTATTGTTGGAATAGTTACGCGAATGTGAGTTAATACTTTCTGTCTGTCACAAGGTTTGAACTCAGTATCATAATTGTTGAATTTGTAACTTCAATGAACGTGATAAGTCTCTTCTCGAGTCCACACAATTTTTAATATACATTTCAAACAGTAGACAGTCCATGGAGGTTGATTATGAAAACATTATATATTAGAATTGAATCATACATCATAAATGCTATCCATGCATTATAGTCCTGGTCCAATAATATGCAACACTATAGTCAGAACGTCGTAACTATATGTACGCGCGGTTGGGACATCCAACGGCCGACAATGAGATTAGACGTCTGGCGATATAAAACGAATGTGGACCATAATTTCATCCTTCCTTGACTTTAGTTAAAATTACTAACCTCGATACATTCCTCTCTTCATAAGAATATCGGACTGACCCATGTCCGTACTGCAATAACATATGTGCGGCAATATCATGCCTACCACTGGAAGGATTATAGGACACGTCTTATCCGTTTGACGGTCATCTAAGAAAAGGGTGTGGTAACCTAGTCACGGTGCGTGACATACCAACGCATACACGTCATAATCAATCGTGTGTATCGCGTACACTAACTAACAATTATTTACATTATATTAAACGTAGTCACCTATTAATCTTATGCTGTTAACCTCTAGCAGACCATGCCAATAAAATACCTTAACAGGCATCTTGAAATCCCAGTGAGCAGTGCTTGCTCCAGGTAGCTGCATGTCTCAGTGTTGAGTAAACACATGTTTTTCCTGTACCTGCGGAACCATCTAACAATAATGTTTCGGTACCTGTCTTTCATTTCCATATCCTGCATTATGGCGTGTTCAGCTATTACTTGTTCCTCATCGTGACAATTCAAAGTTGGATTGGCAATGTAATTGGTGAAAGCTGGTTTTGCTAACGTTTCGTTTTGACCGGAAGGCTAAAATTGCTTTTATACTTGTATCAAAATGGAATGTTTCGCGTACAGTTGAGGTTCATTTTATTCGATGCAAGCGATAAAGCGTGCGCGCACCCACACACGCAAAACACACACATAGCAGGGATCGCATATGAGAATGGGTAGCCATGAATGTTTCTTAATATTAAAGGGCCGAAACACATGTCGACAAGTACACATTTTGATGCTCAAGTTATCTCCTATGCGTCGCATTTTTTAAACCATTAAAATGTCTCGATTTCTCTTCGCTATGTAGAAATGTGAGCGAGAGATTGCTAAGTGGTAAGAGCGATTGGCTCTAGGTGGCAAAATTACCGAAACCTGGTAGCGTCATGCACAGTCTACCCAGCTGTAAATGGGCAACTGAGTATAACATTATATTTAATATGAGTATAATCTTATATTAGTAACTAGTGTAATGTAATATTACTAACAAGTATAATGTTATTTTAGAAACTACTATAATGTTACATTTGTAACGAATATATTGTTATATTAGTAACTAGTATAATGTTACACTAGTAACTAGTATAATGTTATGTTAATAACGGATATAATGTTATATTAGTAACTAGTATAATGTTATGTTAGTAACTAGTATAATGTTATATTAGCAACGAGTGTAATGTTATATCAGTAAAGAGTAAAATGTTATATTTGTTACGAGTATAATATTATACTAGTAACGAGTATAAAGTCATATTAGTAACGAGTATAATGTTATATTAGTAACGAGTATAAAGTCATATTAGTAACAAGTATAATGTTATATTAGTAACGAGTATAATGTTATATTAGTAACGAGTATAATGTTATATTAGTGACGAGTATAATGTTATATTAGTAACGAATATAATGTTATTTTAGTATCGAGCATAATGTTATATTAGTAACGAGTATAATGTTACATTAGCAACGAGTATACTGTTATATTAGCAACAAGTATAATGTTGTATTATTATCTAGTATAAGGTTATATTAATGACGAGTATAATGTTGTAGTAATCACTACTGTCATTTTATATTAGTAACGAATATAATGTTATATTAGCAACGAGTATAAAGAACATAATGGATATGGTCGACCACTCGTACATATAATCGTCCTCTCGTGATATCATCATCATCAATTTCAGAGTTGCACTCTTGTACGAGCATGGAGAAGACACCTCAGTAGGTTCCCTCATAGCAAGTCAGCACTAAACATTCACATACTCGTGCAGCAGTCGTTTATGTGGTACTATCTATCTATCTATCTATCTATCTATCTATCTATCTATCTATCTATCTATCTATCTATCTATCTATCTATCTATCTATCTGTCTGTCTGTCTGTCTGTCTGTCTGTCTGTCTGTCTGTCTGTCTGTCTGTCTGTCTGTCTGTCTGTCTGTCTGTCTGTCTGTCTGTCTGTCTGTCTGTCTGTCTGTCTGTCTGTCTGTCTGTCTGTCTGTCTGTTCGTCCATGCGTTTGTCCGTCCGCATGTTTGTCTGTATGTCGGTATGTCTGTCTGTCAGTCTTCCTACCTACCTACCCACCTACCTACCTACTCGTCTGATTCACTGACATACATATATAATCAATGTATCGCAAGGAGTTACTTTCCATCCGCTTTTAAAAGCGCTAAAGTATACCCACTTCTCAAACCAGGTTCATCTGATAGTAGTAATCTTAGTAACTATAGCCCATTTCTCTTATATCGTCGCTGTCCAAACCACTGGAAAAACACATCCACAAAACAACACTACAACACCTAGTAGATAACGACCTGCTAATCGACAGTCAGTCGGGGTTTAGACCAAAGCATTCATGCCACACAGCCTTAACAAAGATGATAGACAATTGGCACCTAAACATCAATAACGATAATATATGTGGAGCAATATTTGTAGACTTCAAAAAAGCATTTGATATGATAGATCACTTTATTTTAATCAGAAAATTAGAAACAATGAAAGTAAATATTAAGCTGGTAAAGTTAATTAAATCGTTCCTGTCAGACAGACAACAAATAGTCTCTTACAATAATTCCTTGTCGAACCAAACCGTTGTCCATACAGGTGTTCCTCAGGGCTCTATTCTCGGCCCTCTTCTATTTACCGTATACATTAATGATCTTCCTCTATATTTCAAACACTCATCATGTGACCTTTTTGCCGATGACTGTACTGTCTATACTAGTGATAAATGTTGCACCACACTAGACCAATCTTTACAAAACGATACACATAATCTTATTACGTGGAGCAACGAGAATCGCATGCAAATAAATATTAGTAAAACAAAATGTATGTTAATATCAACCAGACAAAAAACTACAAAACTTGCAGAAAACAACACTTCAGCTCTTCATTGGAACATCACTAATTGAAAACGTAAATGAACACAGAACTCTAGGTATCACTGTTGACCAACACCTAAGTTGGAACTCACATGTACATGCACTCACAAAACAAACAGCACACAAAGTTTACCAATTAGCCAAAATTAAACATTTCCTGGATGAAGAGGCAAGGAAAATGTTCTACATATCTCATATACAAACGCATCTAGACTATTGTTCCACAATCTGGGATGGTTGTTCTGTCTCCAACACAAGAAGGCTCCACTCGCTTCAAAAACGCGCAATGCGCCTTGTTGCTGATAAACACCAATCACATTGTATAGATTTATATAATTATCTTCAAATATTACCCCTCAGGAAGCGCTTCCTCTTTAACAAAGGGAAATTTATTCACAAAATCCTGTCACAGAATGCTCCAAAGTATTTTTGGCCGCTTTTAAAATACAATGACAGACGTAGTCAGCGCTTAAATAAATTACAGGTACCCAAGCCCAGGCTTGACCTATTTAAAACTAGTTTGGCTTACTCAGCTGCTCATCTTTGGAACAATCTTCCCAATGACCTGAAAAACACGCACAGTCCTTACTCATACAATCGTATACTATTCAAATACTTTATGAGTGCTGATTATATGCCACCCTAACTGATTGTGTTGTACTTTTATCTAATATACTGTATGGAGGCTCTGATGATCTAGTTTTCATTACAATATACTTATTCTTAATATTATATTCTTAATAACTTATATTCTTAATTTTATGATCAGGTACTGTTAATGTATGCTGTTATACTTCCTTGTAATGTTGCACTGTCCTTAAATTAATACTTTCAGTACGCTGGAGAATGTTGAGTAACAGTAATAAAAGATGAGCAAGAGGATGGAAGAATGCAAGCGGGGACTGTGTCCGATTTTCAACCCTTGGCAAATTAATTGCTTTCGTATATGTCTATCTAACTATCTACCTAGTCTGATTCTGGTCTTGAGTTTGGGGCGCAGAGGAAATGGAAAGGAAAATGGAAAGTAACTGTCTACCCACCTCATCTTGATGAACCTAAAAAAAAAAAAAAAAAAAAAAAAAAAAAAAGTCCCTGAGTCATTCAGTTGAACACCGTATGAACATTTTACAAGTTCTCATAACATACCTCTAAATATGTCTCAAATCACTAATTTACAGTACGAAGAATTCGATTCTTTTTTATTTTTTTATTTTTTTTATTTATTTATTTTTTTTTTAAATTTATTTATTTTTTATTTATTTATTTATTTTTCAAATTCATTATTACTATTATTTTTTTTTATTATTATTTTATTTTATTTTAAAAACACTTTAATTATGATGATTATTGCAAATGTAATATTACTTTTATAATGATAAATGCCTTAATAATGCTTAAAGTAAATGTGAGGATGAAAGGATATTAGTATACATGATGAGAGAGAGAGGAAGAGCAGAATGTCAGACGGGCCTGCGTGCCCAATTCTTAACCCTTTGAAAATAAAGTTCGTTCGTTCGTTCGTTCGTTCTGTCTATCTATCTGTCCGACTGTCTGTCTGTCTGTATATCTATCTATTATTATCTAATATACCGTATGGAGGGTCTGATGATCTAGTTTTTCTATTACAATATACTTATTTCTTAATTGGGATTAGATGTGACGATACTGTTGTGCGATCTCAAGTCCACTCCGGCCGGATTGCATTAAATTCCCGTGCGAGTGATATTTTCTTATTTTTCTCTCCCCTGTCATTATTATGTGACATATTGTATGCACCATTATTATACTCTCTATGCTGAATCTAGTAGGGGAAAGTCTCTAACACTCCACTCCGCTACGGAAGTATTTTCTATAGGACGGTCTTTATCTTGTTTACCACTCCTCAGACTTATTTACGTTCCGCCAGATGAACTGGGGTATTATCGTAACAATACCCAGTCATTATCACCGGTGAGCGAGCGAAATTCTTATCATGAAGAGACGGTCTTGCCCGATCAGCATCTATAGAAGACAATATTGTCTGTCTGAGATAGCCGTCTGAGGTGGGCAGATTACACAGGTGGTAGATGCGTTTATCGTTTCACGGGACCATCCCTGTGTGTTATTATCACGATAATCTGTCTGGATAGACAATATTGGCGATAAGTAGCATCTGGACATCGAATGATTTCACTGATGGTGTTTATAAGTTGTGCACAAGATGCCGGCGGAAGTCGGACGCAACGATATGACATCACTGTAAGAGGTCACGCGTGGATATTAAATTTAATATTTTGAAACACATGAGGGTATTTTTTCGAATTTGAAAACACCCCTACCCACGTAGTGCCGAACGAAATTCGATTGGATTGGTTCATTTTGAGGAGCTGAAATATACAATGTACTTTATTGGCACACTAGTCGAAAGTGCAATCTGTGATTTGTACTAAGAACTGAGAATATAGTGTGATGAAAACACAGACACAGATCACACAGAGAGACTGCAGCGCACAAGTCAAATCAGCGACTCCTAAAAGCCAGAAAGAAGAAGGAGACGTTGGACTTAGAATTTCCACAACTATAAGTAACAGATCGAGTATTGGACAACTTTTTAATTCACAAGTAAAACCGCATTTTTAGTACAAGACAGGAAACGTAAAGGGGCCAGGACTTTGTCGTAGATTTTAGATAGGAGTATTAAGACTAGGGGTGGGTCCCTTCTGAATAGGTTGGACTGAGTGATAGATACAGTGAGAGCTGGTGATAAAGCAATAGAATTTCCCCCACGTGAGATGATAGAATGTGATCTAGAGGCTGTCTTTGAGAATCGAGATAATATTCTCTCTCTCACCTATCTTCTACGACCGCTTTTAAAGGCGTCAGACAGTCTAAACACAGATATATATTACATAAATCTCTATCTACTCACAGGCACGCACATACACGTGACGACAGTTAAACACACAGACGTGGGAAATCTATAACCATGTATATATATTATCTGAACGAGCTGACCAACGCACTGGTTTAGTTCAAGAGAGATTTTATTTATCATGTAAAACCTTCTCACAACACCAAAAATTACATCAAGGAAAAACATATACAAATAGTCATAAAATTTAAGAAAATGCTACAAGGATGATAGCCCGTTAAAATCTTACTCTAGGTTTAGCCCACAGCCCCGTTAAGAGAACAGATGATGGCCCAAAGAGTTATAGATACGTAGGGTTGAGGCTAAGAGTTTTTCTTCTTTTCTCGTAAATGTATGCACAGAGTTGAATAATCTGATTTAGCCTAAGAAGTAAAGAAACTCTAGCAAATAGTAACAAATTCTGCAGGTTAAACAAAAAGAATTAAGACAGTAAATGGGTGACAATCTATAACTGTAAAATAACACTCTGATCTGCGTACACTCATTCATTCAGCCATGGCCATGGATACACAGTTATACTCACAACTTTGCTCGCTGCCTCTGGGAACATACTCAATTCTAGGACCTTCACACAGACCCGAAAATGCAGTCCTTGACCAAGAAATCCCCAGTTCCAAAAGACGTACTAAACTCTCAGGGAACGATTCCTTGGGTGTTCTAATTTTTCGAATGTCTGATTAAGTCACATAAAATATTGTCCAGGCACGAAAGTTAGCAGAGCACAATGTCATTAGCTTTGGTTTCTAGAATTTAAGGAATGTCAGATCGGTGTCTACTTTCAGGAAGTTACTATATTTGGTCACCACAGTACTAGTCAAATCTCTGTCGGAATGTTTCTGATCTTTGCTTGCCACAACGGGCTGAATTGTACTGAAGAGTTATTCTGGAAGAATTAATTCTGGCGCGAAGGCTTCTTACTTCATTTAACTGTTACAGTTCAGGTAATGAAAGTGATTTGTTTCTTCCCAATTAAAGTTCACGTACTAGAACGCTGGTAAAGTTTGGTACCACCGTTTCACTATATAAAAGAAAGAACACATATCAAATAATTTACATATATGTACTCAATATAAACTTACATTTTAATAGCAAGCCTACAGCTTGACTTATATTTAAAACTTCCCGTAAAATAAGTTATATTAAATAAATCAAACATCATGAATTAGAAAATACATACGTATTTCGTCAACACTCAATGATGTATCTAGCGTTATAAGTTTAGTTTTTAAAATATACTCTCTCGTCTGATTATTTAGAAGTTAAATTAAATTACTTTATTAGCCGACTGAATTTAAGCAAGAAATATAATTTCTGTTTTCCACTGAAACGCGTTACTAGAAAATAATACAGACTATATAGATTAAGCCCTCTGTTCAAAAGAACTAGTTTAAAATTAAATCGGCGATTTAACACTTAATCACTTCACAAAATTCTAGAGAACTACTATATAATATTTACCTCAAAACACAGCACTACAAGATATCGCACAATTAAGAATTTTTACGCTCATATTTATGGAAGTCTAGAAGTTCGACAAATTGTCGCAACAAACTAAGAAACTTCGCTTATACAGCTCTACTCTTCGCGAATCACCTGTCTACTGCGATTTATTGAGAAGAATGAAAATAAAGTTTCAAACTAGGTTTAATATGTTAAACCAGACAAAGGATGAACTATTATTTCGTAGAACGAAATGCTCTCCCCTTTCCGGCTTAAACGATACGTTTAACACCTAACATGTCGTAACTGCCACCACTGACCAAGATGTACGCGTGTCACTTTCAAATCTCAGACAACCTGTCTCCAATGCAGGGCAGTTTTCACACTACAGCTGACCATGGCCCACAGTGAGCGCCGTGTCAGTTTGGGATTTTTTCAGACAAATGTCTGAATACTGACCGGTGCAGATGTAAAGTATCACACCTCACCCGGACTTATGCCGAGAAGAAGCTCGCGCGCTCGGTGAGAATGTAGACGATTGTCTACGTCCTATGTTCAGCGAACCGACTTATCACGCCTTCTGACGCCCTGCAGCCCTGACATCTACGTAATATCGTCCTAGCGCGATTCTCAGTTTTGAGAAAGAAACAGGTAAAGTTTTAGAATACTGAAGAAAATATTTTTCGCAAACGAGTGATGCGAAAAATACAGGAAAAACAAGTAAGGAAAGATAATAAAATGAAAGGATTAGGGTGAGAGAATAGGAAGAAGATGTAGGCAATTTAATGATATAAAGACCCACGTGACAGACTTTAATTATCAAGACTGGAATCATAGGAATTTGATTCTGTTTAAACTACTATGCTGAAGTACAGGCCTTAAGCATTGCTGCAGGAATAATAAATAACACAATAAGCCAATGTCAGCAGGTTGTATTCCTTACCAATGCAATATCAGTTTTGCAAGCCCTCAACAGTGATAAATTGCCAGAGTTAAAAAAAAGACCTATGCAAAGTAAATATCAAAAGAAGGGTAGTGCTACAGTGGATACCATCATACTGTGGCATACAAGGAAATGAGAGAGCAGATACGTTATCAAAAGAGGGAGCAACACGGGAACAAAAAGAACAAACAATCACCTTCCATGAAAAGAAGACCCTTATCAAGGCCATCAGAAAAGTTGACCAACAAAGAAACAACTTTCACTATCTTGATCGAGCAAACCAGGTGATCCTGTTCCGTATTAGAACAGTACATAACAGACTGAACAGTCACTTATACCAACTGAGATTGGTCCCATCACCCCTATGTACGTGTGGACAGGAAGCACAGACAGCAGAACATATCCTGCAAGACTGCCACATGCTTAGTCAATTGCGGACTGAACATTGGCCCACAGAGACGCACATCCACACAAAGCTGTTTGGGAGTCTTGACGAACTTTCAACCACAGCAACATACATCCAGAGAACCGGACTTCTTGTGTAGACATTACTAAACAACAGCGAACGAGAAGAAGAAGAAGATAGGAATTTGATCCCAAGTCATAGAGGAATTTAACAAAAGTTTTCCCAGGCCAGGATTTTGCAGAACACCCGACGATAGAGGAATTAACTCTAATTTCCAGACCAGTGATTTCGAAGCTTCTAATGACAGAAAGCATGGAGCAGTATAGAAGAGAAAACCCAGAAGAAAAAGCAACCGCAAAATGGGAATGCTTAAAAACAAGCATACAATCAGCAAATGCAAATTTACCTAAAAAGGAGTCTAAGAAAAATCAAATTTGGATGACAGATGACATCTTGAATAAAATGGCAGAAAGAAAGAAAGCAAAAAACACTCCGGAATATAAAACAATAGACAATGACATACGTACTATGTGTAGAGAAGCAAAAGAACGGTGGATAGAAACAAAATGTAAGGAAATAGAAGACTTGGAAGCGAAGCACATGACAAGAGATATGCATGAAGAAATAAAGAAATTATCAAATCGGTCGCGGTTTGCACAAGGAGGAAGCTGTATCAAGAACAAAAATGGTGTAATATTACTTGATGAGAAAGACATATCAAACAGATGGGCAGAATACGTAAAAGAACTATTCGAGGACAACAGAGGTAAAAAACCATCACCAGATTCTAATGAAGGCCCAAACATTCTCAGATCAGAAGTAGAGAATGCCATTCATATGATACAAAAAGGAAGATCAGCAGGCATGGATAACATAAACATTGAAATGATAGAAGCTCTGGAGAGCTTTGGTATAGATACAATCACAGAAATATGCAATGATATATACAATACAGGATATTTACCACACGACATGAAGACATCAGTTTTTTATAACATTGCCCAAAAAACCAAATGCAACAGAATGTTCAGACTTCAGAACAATCAGCCTGATGAGTCATGCAATTAAGATACTGCTCAAAATCATACAGGAAAGAATAAAAAGTAAAGTAGACAGCGAAATCCAAGAAGAACAGTTTGGTTTTAGACGGAACAGTGGAACAAGAGAGGCAATATTTTGCCTAAGAAGATTAGCAGAAAAATATACAGAGGTCCAAAAAAAGTATGTATATGTGCTTCATTGACTATAAGAAGGCTTTTGACAGAATCCATCATGAGAAAATAATTGAATGCCTCAAAGACATAGGTATTGATGGAAAAGATATAAGAATACTCAGTAACCTTTATTGGGAGCAAACTGCCACAGTAAGATCGGGAAGGAATTATTCACCATACATAGACATAAAAAGAGGTGTCAGACAAGGTTATGTGCTGTCCCCCTGCCTATTTAATTTATACACCGAAAAAATTTTCAAACAGATACAGGAAATACCAGGACTGAACATCAGTGGAAGATCAATAAACAACCTTAGATATGCAGATGATACCGTGTTGTTAGCTGAAAGCGAACAGGAGTTACAAGAACTAGTGAAGCAAGTGAACAGTATAAGTCATGAATATGGACTCGACATTAATATTGAGAAAACTAAAACTATGATAATTAGCAAAACAGACGATAAACCCACATTAAAGATAAGCGTAAATGGGAAAATCCTGGAACAAGTCAAGAGCTATGTATATCTTGGTCATATAATAACAGAAGATGGCAGATGTGAAACAGAAATCAAGAAGAGAATAGGAATGGCCAAAGCTACATTCAACAACATGAAACATATACTGACATCCAAACAGTTATCTCACAAATTAAAACTGAGAATCATAAAGTGTTATATATATTCTGCATTTCTGTATGGTGCAGAAACATGGACGATGAATAAGCATTTGGAAGAAAGAATTGAGGCTCTTGAAATGTGGATATATAGAAGAATGGGGCGTATCTCATGGAAAGAGATGAAAACAAATAAGGAGGTCCTAGAAAATCTAGGTATGAAAAGAGAACTAATGAGAGAGGTCAAAGTTCGGCAGCTAAAATACTTTGGCCACATAAAAAGGCATAACACCTTGCAGAAGACCATAACAGAAGGGAGAGTTGAAGGCAAACGTGCAAGGGGAAGACAGCGCTATAAGTGGGAAGATAACATCAAGAGATGGACGGGATAGAGTCTATCAGAGTGTACCACCAAGACAAGAGACAGAAGACGTTGGAGATCCATTACAGCCAACCTTCGTTGTGGAGATGGCAACTGATGATGATGATGAATACAGAGCTGTATCCAGTCTAAATCTGTGCAAGGAGATCGTGTGTTCCCAAAATTTTAGGGTAAGTGTAAACAATTTATTTACTAATGTAAATTCTACAGGTTTTTTGCTAAGTGGTTAATACAAGGCTGGCAACCTCAACATATGAAAATATTATATGCATGAACCACTACAGCAAGAGCTGGTGATTAATTCTGACTAGTCGTGCGGGAAATCCGACAGCAGAGCGACCCCAGACTCCAACGGGAGTAGTGATGAATAATGAGTGATGATTACCTTACATGTGACTAAGGTGTAAACTATTATCTTCTGAGAATTATGTACCTTTTTTAATTGTAATTCAGGCAAATCATTATTCACGCACTCCAGACGCAATTTCCTAGTTCACATCAAGAAGGATATTGGTGAATTTTTATCATATTCCCTGAGTTACACTGTGTGCTCGGGAATTTAATTCTTCTGAGAGGTTAACATTGGTGGGTGTAGCGCGTGACAATGGGCTTGTTAGTTTGCGGCAAACAAATGTACTTAGCAGGCATTTGTTTCTTTCTATTTGTCTAAAGTTCGTGGTTACAAGCCATCAGACGAATTGTGGTATTCACACCTCTATTGTGAGGGAAAAGCTTCCACCTTAACCGCCTACAGTGGAACAGAGTGTGGAGAAGGCTTCCGTCATCACATTATTGATGAACCACAGCTGCAGGACTCATCCTTAGTTAAGTTTTTTTTTTCATCAGAGGCAACATAAAAACACGGACATTGATAGCGCCACGATCCAACCTCTGTGAGGAAAAATTTAATTTACCTTTCACCCCCATTTAATCCTTATTTTAACTTGTTGAACTAATTGACTATTAAATTTGTTGTATGTTATTTGATACTAAACAAATAATTATTTATTCAGTCATTAGAGGTATGAAAGCAAACGTGTGAGCAAGACTATTTAATAATTACATATATATAGATAGAGCCATTACGTATAAGAGGGCATTCGTTGGATTACACCAACTGGGGACTTAACGGGCCAGAAATATTGCTTAAACCCTTCAAAAACGGCGACGGACCAGATAATAAGTTACAAAATTGCTCAGCCCTAAGCAGTTTTTGGTCTTGACTTCTGGGAATATCTTGTGAACCCTCACCTAAGGTAGAAGCGCCATTCACCTTCTATCTACATCTCTGCCAAGAGTAATCTTGCGCGAAGATAGATACCTTGGACGACCTACTTTAGATATGCTTGCGTTTTGGCCATAAGTGGACCACTACTGCAAAGCAGGGGAGGCAATCCGTGACATTAGGTACTGCTAATGTATGCTGTTATACTATTTTGTAATCTTGCATTGTCCTTAAATTAATACTTTAAGTACGCTGGAGAATGTCTGAAAAACATTAATACAAGTTGAACGAGAGGACGGACACGAATGCAAGAGGGGACTGTGTGCCCGATTCTCAACCCTTGGAAAATTAATTTCCATCGTATCTGTCTGTCTATCTATCTACCTAGTCTGTCTGTCTATCTACCGACCTAATCTGTCTGCCTGTTTACCTACCTAGTCTGTCTGATTGTGCTGTTGACTTCATGAAGGCAGAGACAGCCAAGGAAGAGAACTGGTTTCACCACCTCATAAAGCTGGACCTAGTATTGTCAAGACTTTCATAATTCATCCCCTCCGGCAGTATCAGCTATAGGACTCAAAGCCGCTCAAATCTGGTGAAATCTCTCGCATATACTAGAAAACACGCCATAATATAAGCGACTAGTTTATGAACGGGACGCGCCTCGCCAAAACGAGGCAAAATTTTATTTAAAAAAAAAAAAAAAATGCCGAGTCCCTAGCAGACTGTTCGAATATGTCACGAGTTCTTATACCACGCCACCATAATCTGATTAATGTCTCAAATCATTGTCTAATTTACTGTATGAGGGTTTGAACTTTGTTTCTTATTTTTTTTTTTTTTTTTTGTTCATTACTTTCTGTTGTTTAAAAAAAAAATTAATTTTAAAAACATATTTAGATCTGATTATGATTGGATATTGTAAATGTAAACTGTTATATTACTTTTATAATGATACATGCTACAATAACGCTTGAAGTATATGTGAGGATACAAGGATACACTATCTATCTATCTATCTATCTATCTATCTATCTATCTATCTATCTATCTATCTATCTATCTATCTATCTATCTATCTATCTATCTATCTATCTATCTATCTATCTATCTAGCTAGCTATCTATCTATCTATCTATCTATCTATCTATCTATCTATCTATCTATCTATCTATCTATCTATCTATCTATCTATCTATCTATCTATCTATCTAGCTATCTATCTATCTATCTATCTATCTATCTATCTATCTATCTATCTATCTATCTATCTATCTATCTATCTATCTATCTATCTATCTATCTTTCTATCTATCTATCCACCATCTATCTATGCACATGCCATGAAAGCTGCAATATAAAAAAAAAACTCCCATCATTAATTACTGGAGATGTGTTCCACACTGTTATTAATTCTAATTATTTCCCTACGTGACATGTTGCAGCATACACTAAATATGTCATTATCATTTTATGGAGAATAAAGAATCAGACATGTATCCTCGTTTTTGCGCGTGTAGGCAAGCATCGTATGTATGTACCAAATTTCATAGCTCATCAGGAAAAGCACAAAACGGATTTCATACACTGTTTACAAAAAAAGTGACATCTACAAATCGTATTAATAATGACATAACAGTAAATAAAGAAATAAAAGTTCGCCAGCAGTAATAAATTATTTAAATCACGCGTAATTAATCCTACCTCTACACCTCACGGTAGAAGGGGAACGACTAAGTAAGTAAGTAAGTAATTAATCCTGATTTAACAATAATCAACAAACAGAGCAAATCAGTTTCTTGTAAAATTAGCAAAACCTTCCGATGTCCGTCCTCAGTAATTCCCAGAGATCTTTGATGAGACGAAGAAAGTATAGGCCTACAGCTACCTCAGGTATGTTGTACAAGGCGACTTAAATGAGGTTGTACATGAAGCTGACAACTTCATCATAAAAAACATAATGCAATAGAAACCTCCCCTGCTAGAGCATGTGAATGCTTATCCCAGGCTTCCTGTTAAGGGAACAATCTACAGTGTTGGCTCTTTACTCCATAGGGAACGAAACATAAAATGGTATAATACCCATTTAGACGCGTGTTACCAAAGTAAGTTTAATAAGTACTGTCCACTGAGTGCGCAGTTAACGAATTAGGCTACCGTACTTGCGTTATCGTAGTAATAATTGGTAGTTTAGCACATGTACATGCAAAGCGTGTGAGTGGATTGATGTTCTCGGCCTGAGCAAGTTTTACGTAAACATTTGTTTGCACCAGTGTAGTTGTAGGATCGTACAGGATATGGTAGATTCGATGTTAAAAAAAAAAATACCCATATGAAATCACTGGGGACTAATCTCCTATTCTCCAACACACAGTTAATGTTTACTGTCAACATTTGCAATCAGTTACTTGATTTAAAAAAAGAAAGGAACTCTAAAGTGATAATACTAACATTTAGGGGGGTCGGTATGACTAAGAGATGTGGCGTCCGCCTCGAATTCTAGAGGTACCGGGTTCGATTCCCAGTTGAGGGAATAAAATTTATTGACATTTTTTTTCAGAACAAGTGGTCCTAATGATGTCATACTCCTCCCTGGTCTCCTAGGTCGTGAGATCGGATACCTAGCGTTCTCGGATAAGGACGAAAAATTAAGAGGTCTCGTGTGCAAGTTGCTCACGCTAAAAATCCCTCTGCAGTTGGAAATCGTAAAGAGTAGGCCTATGAGGCCTATTTGTTGCATCATAACTACCATTTGTTAACGTAAACAAAATATTTTATTAATCCATAATTCATCACTTTTCTATTCGCTCCATATAGGCATATATTCATCAATGCAGGTGGCTCCCTTGCAGAAACCTGCACGAGGCATTCACATACCCTTGCAGCTGTTTGCAGCTGTTTGCAGCTGTGAAGCAATTTGTTTTACACGATGAGGTTGCCAGTTCCATACACAACCACAAATTAGTCGCCAGGTACGACATGCTTGACCGAGCAGTCGTCCTATTCGCTCCGGGAACTACGCCAGGTCAATACATTATTACATATCAAATGTCAAGTTCTATTATGTCAACTTTTATCCAATCATTTTTCGTCCGAATAATTTATAGATCAGTTGTGATGGTTAGTTCCAGACAATGAAATCGAATCAATATTTACACAAACGATCTCATCGACGTGCGAGAACATTACGTGACTGAACGGATTAACGCCCGTCAATAGTTGACGTCATTAAAAGGCTAATAAACACATCAACTTTCAGGGCTTAGTTCAGTGTTAAATTAGCTAAAAATATTGCTGACCCACCACTTTTTCTGTCTTTCCAACCACACAGACACATAAAGATTTACACACAATTTTTAACTAATAAATTTTTTAAAATGATTTCCTGTAACAATAGTTGAAATTCTTTATTGTCACTCAATGTTTCAATATCTCGTAACATCAAAAAAAAAAAAAAAAAAGCAAATTACTTAAACTGTTAGGCGCAAATTTATGTATTCAGTATACTAAAGCGATGTTGGATGTTATTGTTATTGTTAATCAGAATCGACCTCACTGTATGCCGGGCAAACCCATTGGTGCCTCAGCAAATGTCGAAGAGTATAAATGCTAATTGTACCTGTAGCACGCTGGTTGTGCATACGACGGATGTATCCTCTCTCACGTCCATTTCTGCTAGTCCCACGTTTGATGCCAAACTCTAACAGTCTCAGCTTTGTTGATTCATCCATTGCAGTGTCATTATCCAACAGGCGATCATATATTAATTTCCCTTAGTATCTCTCCCTTATCCATGTCCAGTGTCCCCACTATGGGTGCTCTCGACGCCATTCTGTCAGCTCTCTCATTGCCACGTACCCCTGCATGACCAGGACAGTAGACCCACACCAGTTCTTGAGGACTTGAGGATTCTATTGATGTTTTCCATTCCTGCTGCAGCCATCCGTTCTGAACTTTCCGAAGCATGGCAAGAGTCTGACAATATAACTGCCTGGTTGATGGAGTTTCAGACAGCCACCTTAGTGCTGCAGTAACTGCCTCTCCCCCCATTCTCATGCTGGAGGTTGCTGTCATGTAGGCTCCACTCTGTTCAGCGACGACCTGCCCTTTATTCTCGCAGAAAAGTCCAATCCTGATTTCCCACCACGCACTACAGACCCATCCGTGTACACAATGGCATCATCATCCCCAGCATGATCCCTTATCAGCTGATTAATCTCCAGCTCTGCTTTTCCATTGTCCTAAGATCTGCACTCTCTGCCAAGGCTAATGATGACCTGCTGGTATTTTATCCAGTTCTTCCCTGACTTACTCCATTCTTCCCCTTTGGATACATTTTCAACCCTGGTCACCTGACCAATTGTAGCCTCTGTCTGTGCCATCCGTGACACCCCCCTCTTTATCCTTGTTCCTTTGATGTCAGCTATGTTCTCATATAGGGGATGTCTTTTGTCCGTGGTATCCGCATATAGGCTTTTGTCTGGGACATCGCATATCTGGATCTAATCCAAAGCAATCCGAGCATGTATCTCATTGTCACAATGGGGGCATCACGCGTACAGCCCAACACTAGTCGCATCCTTTTAGTTTGAATGCGTTCCAGTCGTTCACAATGTGACACTGACATCGTGAGTATTCCTAGCCCGTATTCGATTACTGAAATCACGAGCTGATGATACAGGAGAAACAATAGTCTCTGTTTCAAGCGCGCAACAGCCAATGTTTTTAAGGCTGCTAGTCCTCGCTTGCACTTCTGTATGATCAGTTCGACATGATACTTGAACGATAGCCCACGATCAAACGTTACTCCCAGATACTTCAGTCTGTCTTGCCTTCCAATGTTCTGCCCAGTGAAAGTGATGTCTGGAAAGTCTGCTTTCCCTATGGAGTTGTTAAAAGAGCACCACATCACACAGGTCTTGTTGGGCCTTAGATTCGCTTTCCTCACACCATTTAGAAACCGCCTGTAGTGTCTCTTGTATGCGTTGGACCATTTCCTGTCTGTCTGAGCCAGTTCTGTACATGAGTATGTCATCTGCGATAATATTTCGTCCCAGTCCTGTTGGTTAAATGGTTGCTACTTTTGCTGTGTAAATGTTAAACAGCACTGGTGATAGTGGCGAACCCTGTGGTAGTCCCGAGCAAATTCGCGTTAGTTCTGATGTTCAAGTTCCAAAGCGAAATGCAACTGATCTCTCCATTAAGGCAAGAGTTATCCAAGGGTTGACACCACGTGATATTATACAGTCTATTAGGGTTGCAAAGTCCACACTGATATAAGCATCCTCTAAGTCAATTGCGACAGCCACGGTTTCTCTTTTACCCTGGAATCCCTCATACACATCGTATACAAATGTTCCAGCGTTACCCCATGTTGGTTTCATTGGCCTATAGCTACCCAGGGTACCAGGAAGGGTGTGTGCATTTTCGATGTGGCTCATTACTTGTCTTGCAACTTTCTGGTGTGATAATTCGATAGCTGCTGAGCAGTGTGGGGTCTTTGCCAGGTTTAGGAAGTGGCCGAAGATAACTGTGTAGCGAGTCTTCCGGCACCTCATCATTCTGGTTTCTGGTATTGAAATCGCTCATCATATTTATAATGGTGTGTTGTAGAGCTGTTTAATGTGATGGTATTGTACACCATCAGGACCCGGAGCAGTGTTTCTGCTGGTTTTCAATGTGTACACCACTTCCTCTTTAGAAATGAGATCGAAGTATATCTGGCCCCTTAGGGCATTTTCCAGAACACTGTACTTTATTTTCAGGCGGGCACTTTTGTCACCTTTATCCGTTTGCTCCACATATTGATTGAATAATGCTC
Organism: Oreohelix idahoensis; assembly: GCA_024509875.1. Lineage (NCBI taxonomy): Eukaryota > Metazoa > Mollusca > Gastropoda > Stylommatophora > Oreohelicidae > Oreohelix > Oreohelix idahoensis. The sequence goes on along the minus strand of JAMPIV010021223.1, from coordinate 739,722 downwards.
TTCCCTTTTCCGTCTTCAGTCTTAGTCGTGTAGATCTTTTGATATTAGGGATGGGTTGGCTTGCACTTTTCCTATTCATTCTTCGATGTAAGGACCAGAATTTATATAGGGTTTTTTCCGTGCCTACCTGTGTCACAAAGTCCTCCTATACTTTATCCTTGGCCTCCCTTGCCATCTTTTGAATCTATTAACGGCTCTTTGCTTTTTCTCCATCATCTCTTCAACCTCTCCCTCATTCATCATTCTTCTGTTTCGTGCTTTACGCCATTCCTTTGTTGCTCTTTCCTTTTCTATCCATCCTTCCTCCGCTGTCTTATTCCACCAGGGAGGTTGGGTGAAAGGTGTTCTCGCTGTCTTTTGTTTGGCATTGTGACGTCATGTGTGTAAAGGGTTGTTACAGTCGAGTGGGCCTGTAGGATACTTGAAGGTCTGTTTAGGTTTCCTGTGTCTAGTGGTCCTACCTTTTGCAATGAGTATGACGTAATGTAGGTGATCACTTTCCTGTGCACCTAATACATGCCAACGTGCCATGGTGGTGACAGCACTAGAGACGAATGCCAGATCTATGACACTATTTGTATCCTGTCACGGATTGTCTCCCCTGCTTTGCAGTAGTGGTCCAACAGTGACCAAAACGCAAGCGTATCTAAAGTAGGTCGTCCAAGGTATCTATCTTTGCGCAAGATTACTCTTGGCAGAGATGTAGATAGAAGGCGAATGGCGCTTCTACCTTAGGGTAGAGTTCACAAGATATTCCCAGAAGAACAAAAGCTGCTTAGGGCTGAGAAATTTGTTAACATTATCTGGTCTGTCGGCTTTTGTGAAGGTTTTAAGCAATGGTTCTGGCCCGTTAAGAACAAAAGCTGCTTGTAATTTGTTAACGGATGCCCTCTTATGGTAACGGCTCTTTAATATATTGGAAGGTATATTTAAGCAATATTTCTGGCCCGTTTATATGTGTGTGTGTGTCGTGTGTGTGGTGTGTGTGGTGTGTAAAACTTAAGTCGTGCTGTGGTTCATCAATTCTGTGATGACGGAAGCCTTCTCATCACTCTCTTCCACTGTAGGCGGTTAAGGTGTATGCTTTTCCCTCACAATAGCGGTGTGAATACCACAAATCGTCTGATGGCTTGTAACCACGAACTTTAGACAAATAGAAAGAAACAAATGCCTGCTAAGTACATTTGTTTGCCGCAAACTAACATGCCCATTGTCATGCGCTCCACCCACCAATGTTAACCTCTCAGAAGAATTAAATTCCCGAACACACAGTGTAACTAAGGGAATATGATGAAAATTCACCAATATCCTTCTTGGTGTTAACTAGGAAATTGCGTCTGGAGTGCGTGAATAAGGATTTGCCTGAATTACAATTAAAAAAGGTACATACATCTCACAAGATAATATTTTACACCTTAGGCACATGTGATATAATCATCACTTATTACTCATCACTACTCCCGTCGGAGTTTGGGTGGCTCTGCAGTCGGGTTTTCCGCACGACTAGGCAGAAACAATCACCAGCTCTTGCAGTAGTGGGTCATGCATATACTATTTTTATATGTTGAGGTTGCCAGCCACACATATAACCACTTAGCAAGAAAAATGTCAAATTTCACATTTGAAAATAAATTGTTTACACTTACCCCAAAATTTTGGGAATACACAATCTCCTTCCACAGATTTAGACTGGACACAGCTCTGTATTGGAAGCTTCGAATTCACTTAGGTCTTGAAATTAGAGTTAATTCCTCTAACGCCGGGTGGTCTGCAAAATCCTGGTTTGGGAAAACGTTTGTTTAATTCCTCTATGGCTTGGTCTGGGAAATTAGAGTTAATTCCTCTGACGGCGGATGTTCTGTGAAATCACCTGAGCCTGGGAAAACTTTTGTTAAATTCCTCTATGACTTGTGATCAAATTCCTAGCATTTCAGTTTTATTAATTAAAGTCCTGGCTCCTTTAAGTGTCCAGTCTTGTATTAAAAATTCCGGTTTACTTGTGAATTCCAAAGTTGCCCAATACTCGATCTGTTACTTATAGTTGTGGAATTTCTAAGTCCAATGTCTCCTTTTTCTTTTTGGCTTTTATGAGTCGCTGATATGACTTGTGCGCTACAGTCTCTCTGTGTGATCTGTGTCTTCATCACACTATATTCTCAGTTCTTAGTTCAAATCACAGATTTCACTTCCGACTAGTGTGCCAATAAAATACATTGTATATTTCAGCTCCTCAAAATGAACCAATCCAGTCGAATCTCGTTCAGCACTACGTGGGTAGGGGTGCTTCAATTTCAAAGAAAAATACCCTTACATGTTTCAAAATATTAAATTTAATATCAACACGTGACCTCTTACAGTGATGTCATATCGTTGCGTCAGACTTCCCCCGGCATCCTGTGCACAACTCATAAACACCATCTGTGAACTCAATTGATGTCCAGATGCCACCTCTCGCCAATATTGTTTCTTGTGGTAAAGTGGGATGTTATAAATATTTATAGGGGACTTAGTGTACTGACTGAGATCAGCTGTGAAGGTATCTATATCTAATAAGAGTAGTGTATTATAGATAACTTTACTTGCTGCCACATATGTATACCTCAGTCAGAATTATTCTGGAATAGTGTGATGACTACGTTAATTGTCTAGGGTATGTGTATGATGAAGTGTAAGTCATAACAACAACAGACAGATAAACAATTTAATTTATTCCACCACACTTGACAACACTGTGACACTCACATACATAAAACACTCTAAGAGGATATCTTAAAGGAGTCACTGATAACTTTTCAAGTAACAATATGTATTCAGTGCTGTCATGAATGTATATGTGTCCTGATTCAAATACAAAGGGAACCAGGAATCACAATCAATTTTAATTACAAGTATATGTACAGAATTTATCATTATGAATCTTGTAGTGATATATATTAGTAATAGTATCCTATGTGTGTCAATGACTGCAGTAAAGGCCTCCTCTGCTCGATTACTTTAATGAGTTCTGGAGCCACCCCACTGGTTGCTATATGGACCCAGGAGTATGCTGTCCACCTCTGGCTTCAGCAAAGCTCTGACCAGGTGCTGCTCAATAACTTTAAGACCACGGTCCCTGAAACAAGAAGGATGTACCTTCTACGTCATAACTAATTTATACTCTCTTTCTACACTGAGCACAATACATCACAAACATTGAGTTCAGAGCGTTAGGCCAACTGTCAGCTTCATCTGAAATACTTTATACCAGTATTTCCCTCCCTAATGGTTACTACGCCTCTGCAATTCCAGCATTATTTCTTTCTAGTCAATCATCTAGGTGTCAGTGTACTGTTTGGCCATTCCATGCAGTTTTTCTTTCCTCCGACACCTTCTGTTCAGGCTGGAGCATATAGGCTTTACATCATGTTTGCTACTGAACTACACATATATACAGACATAAATTATCAATTTACATTCAATTTTCATTAAAAGATATTGAATATTTCAAGCTTACCACAATTCATAGAATAATAAACAGTTTCGTTGACTGGCAATGAATATAGCACAACTCCGATCTGCCGATGTCCCAGGCTTTATTTTATAAAAAATATACACTGGTGCTCAACGCACTGCTTCTTAGTAGGTTTATTACAAGATGTGGCAATGAACAGACGCTCTGAATCGAGTATATTCGCAGCTCTACCCAATGAAACCATGTCTACACATCTTTTCAAAAAAGTACTCCTTTTTCACGTTTCCCCTGACAACACAAGATAGTATTTATAGCCCGACCAATCGTGTTTAGTCTTACATTTGTTGCGCTCCAATCAATTTGGAGTTAACATGGTAGGCTATTTCCGTAACGTAAGGTTTTTTCAAACACGTTATAAAAAAATTTTATGAGCAGAAATGATTTCATGCTGTCAGGCACCCCCACTATTTTATTTTGGTTATAATTTGGTAATTCCTAGACTATTTGCGTAACGTTTTACATATTCTTTGTCAGCAAGCCCTAAGGAACCCAAATATACAAATTTAAAAGAGCTAAGTGGCTGCGTTCAAAATATGCAATTTCTTCTACCTCCTGTTTCGAAGATGTGCTGTCTGGGTACTGTAATGTTTTCAAACGTAAACCCATCTAATGTCATCTTTTCTAATAAGCGTTTTCCAGGTTTTTTTAAAACCTAACTCTGGGAAGGTTAGTGTTTTTATCACTGTCCGTCTGAAAAAAGTTAGTGCATGTGGCCTTACACGCGTGATGGCAGCAATTGTGTATCGCGCGACGCGTGTTTAGTATTGCATGCTTCCTGCCTTCATTCGCCCCTCTCTCTCTCCTGCTTTATCTGTCTTTTAGTTACGCCGTGTATAAAATGGAATGAATGAAATATTAAATTTAGGTCATTGATCAGTTTGCGTATCTCAAGTTTAGTACACGTTTCATTGAAGAAAGCGGGTAATAATATAGTAGGCTTTTACTATCAACGTGAAAGCGTTACAATTTGCAGACGAAGCAGAAAACAAGGGGGATTTCGAGTACAGTCATTGTGACAGCACTGTTCTTTTACCATTTTTCTTTTCTTTATTAAATGTATTTGTTAGGCTTTATATTTACCTGATAATTTATATATGTGGATTAGAATATTCCACGACATCTCTCCAGACAGATTATCGTGATAATCACACACAGGGATGGTCCCGTGAAACGATAAACCTGTGTAATCTGCCCACCTCAGACGGCTATATCAGACAGACAATTTTGGCTTCTATAGAAGTTGATCGGGCGAGACCGTCTTTGCATGATGAGAATCTCGCTCGCTGACCGGTGATAATGACTGGGTATTGTTATGATAATACCCCAGTTCACCTGGTGGAACGTAAATACGTCTGAGGAGTGGTAAACAAGATAGAGTCCCTTAGTGGAGTGGAATGTTAGAGACTTTCCCCTACAAGGTTCAGAATGGCTGCACGTTGATTGAAATTCGACAATTCCAGTATCCTATACGCACATATTTCATCGAGATGCGATCTGCTTTCTTTCTGAACCTTCACTTTCCTGCCCTTCTTTTTTTTCTCTCTCTCCTCTTCTCTCCCTTACCTCTCCCTTACCTCTAAGACGAAGGAAGAATGCAAGAGGGGACTGTGCCCGATTTTCAACCCTTCGCAAATTAATTGCTTTCATATATGTCTATCTAACTATCTACCTACTCTGATTCTGGTCTTGAGTTTGGGACGCAAAGACAGCGAGGAAAGGAACTGTTTACCCCACCTCATCTTGATGAACCTAAAAAAAAGTCCCTGAGTCATTCAGTTGCATACCGTTTGAAAATTTCACGAGTTCTTATAACATACCTCTGAATATGTCTCAAATCACTAATTTACTGTACGAAGAATTCAATTTTTATGTCTTGTTGTTGTTGTTGTTTTTTTTTTAATGTTTATTTTTATTTATTTTATTTTTAAATTCATTATTATTATTATTATTATTTGTTTTTAAAAACGTACTTTAATTATGATGATTATTGCAAATGTAATATTACTTTTATAATGATAAATGCCTTAACTATGGTTCAAGTAAATGTGAGGATGAAAGGATATAGTATACATGATGAGAGAGAAAGAGAGGAAGGGCAGAATGTCAGATGGGCTTGCATGCCCAATTCTGAACCCTTTGAAAATAAAGTTCGTTCGTTTGTTCATTCTATTTGTCTGTCTATCTATCTACCTATTTATCTATCAAACTATCTATCAATCAATCTATCAAGCTAGCTATCTACCTAGCTATGTATCTATTTATTTATTTATCTAGCTATTTATCTTATATTAGATATCACTGCAAAGTTTACAATATCTTATTTAATTATATTTCTAATCTTGTTTAATAGATCTATCTATCTATCTATCTATCTATCTATCTATCTATCTATCTATCTATCTATCTATCTATCTATCTATCTATCTATCTATCTATCTATCTATCTATCTATCTATCTATCTGTCTGTCTGTCTGTCTGTCTGTCTGTCTGTCTGTCTGTCTGTCTGTCTGTCTGTCTGTCTGTCTGCCTGCCTGCCTGCCTGCCTGCCTGCCTGCCTGTCTGCCTGCCTGTCTGTCTGTCTGTCTGTCTGTCTGTCTGTCTGTCTGTCTGTCTGTCTAAAATAGGCAGATAGTCAGTGCAATACTTAGCACTATTCACGGAACAGCTGCTTTCTTAGACAGCGGCGCAGTAGCACTATTTGCAGAAAAGCTGCTTTCTTAGACAGCGGCATAATTTCTATATTATACCATAAAATGTTCATGACAGTTGGGCTAGCTTGCTGGCTGGCAGGCTGGCCAGCTGGCTGGTTATCTGCCTGGCTGGCTGCCTGGCTAGCTCAGTGCCTGTCTGGCTGGCTGATTGGCCGCCTGGCTGCCTGGCTAGCTGTGGCTGCCTGGCTGGATAGATGCATGCCTGGCTGGCTAGTTGCTTGGCTTGCAGGCTAGCTGCCTGGCTAGATGCATGTCTGGCTGGCTAACTACTTGCCTCGGTAGATGCATGCCTGGCTGGCTGCCTACCTAGCTGGCCTTATATTGTCTTGTCTTGCATTGCCTTGCCCAATCAATCAATCAATCAATCAATCAATCAATCTATCTATCTATCTATCTATCTATCTATCTATCTATCTATCTATCTATCTATCTATCTATCTATCTATCTATCTATCTATCTATCTATCTATCTATCTATCTATCTATCTATCTATCTATCTATCTATCTATCTATCTGTCTGTGTGTCTGTCTGTCTGTCTATCTATATATCTGTCTATCTAGCTTCCTATTTAACAAAGGGAAATTTATGCACACAATCCTGTCACAGAATGTTCCAAAGTATCTTTGGCAGCTTTTAAAATATAATGAAAGACGTAGTCAGCGCTTAAACAAATTACAGGTACCCAAGCCCAGGCTAGACCTATTTAAGACTAGTTTGGCTTACTCAGCTGCTTATCTTTGGAACAATCTTCCCAATGACCTGAAAAACACGCACAGTCCTTACTCATACAATGGTATACTGTTCAAATACTTTATGAGTGCTGATTATATGCCACCCTAACTGATTGTGTTGTACTTTTATCTATTATACTGTATGGAGGCTCTGATGATCTAGTTTTTATTATATTATACTTATTCTTAATATTATATTCTTAATAACTTATATTCTTAATTTTATGATCAGGTTCTGCTAATGTATGCTGTTATACTTCCTTGTAATGTTGCACTGCCTTAAATTAATACTTTCAGTACGCTGGAGAATGTTTGAGTAATAGTAATAAAAGATGAGCAAGAGGAAGGAACACAGCGGGCTGATCACCCGCTTGCCAGCCGCTCTGATTACGGAAACAACAACTAATTTTTTGTTGTACCAATAAACGCCATTAGGCGTAACGGAACAACAATTAATTTCTTGTTGCCCTAAGACGCCTGTTCGTGGCGTACTAGCCCCTGACTGCTTTGTCGGTCTTCGGCTAAGGACGGAAGAAGAAGAAGAAGAGGAAGGAAGAATGCAAGAGGGGACTGTGCCCGATTTTCAACCCTTCGCAAATTAATTGCTTTCATATATGTCTAACTATCTACCTACTCTGATTCTGGTTTTGAGTTTGGGGCGCAAAGACAGCGAGGAAAGGAACTGTTTACCCCACCTCATCTTGATGAACCTAAAAAAAGTCCCTGAGTCATTCAGTTGCACACCGTTTGAAAATTTCACGAGTTCTTATAACATACCTCTGAATATGTCTCAAATCACTAATTTACTGTACGAAGAATTCAATTTTTATGTCTTCTTGTTGTTTTTTTTTGTTTTTTTTAATGTTTATTTTTATTTTATTTTATTTTTAAATTCATTATTATTATTATTATTTTTTTTTTTTAAAACGTACTTTAATTATGATGATTATTTATTATTATTATTCCTTTGACCGTCGACCGACTAAGCAGTCTTCGGCCATAACACCTTGCGGCGTCATTAGGGCAACAAGAAATCGTCCGTTGTTCCGTCACACCTAACGGCGTATATTGGGTACAACAGACTTTTAATTGTTGTTTCTGTGATCATTATGACAAGCAAGCGGTAGATCAATCCGCATGATGATTATTGCAAATGTAATATTACTTTTATAATGATAAATGCCTTAACTATGCTTCAAGTAAATGTGAGGATGAAAGGATATAGTATACATGATGAGAGAGAGAGGAAGGGCAGAATGTCAGACCGGCTTGCGTGCACAATTCTTAACCCTTTGAAAATAAAGTTCGTTCGTTCGTTCGTTCGTTCCTTCTGCATTTGTATTTCCTCATTTCATTTGCTGCTGGTAATCGACAACAGAGCTCGATCTCCGTAGCTCCCGCGATGATTATGGATAGTTAAAATTCTCATTTTGTATCTGCAATAAATGGTGGAAATATTCGGTCACCTTGGTAGAGCCACTATACCAAGGAAGAGGCAAGGGATATCCTTATGGGGTCCATCTGCCTGGTGCCGCCCCGCTCGCCCTCCAGACAGCCAATGTTCGCGACTGCTTACCCAGCAGCCATTCAGTCTCTCGGCACATTGGTCCACCTTAGACTTGGGGGTAATTCACTGATGACTCAGTTATCATTTGACCCATGATTTGGGAGTGGATTGATGGGTGTCAGAGCATATACAATTCATCGGTGAGTTCTGCACACCACATCTTTAGGGATCCACTGACTCCAAGATCCTCTGCCAGTTTAGTTCAGCATGAAATTCCGTTGAAACCAGCACCGCTAGACTTATGAAACTGCACCTTTTTCGCTTTGTGGCTAGCTGGCGCCCCTAGTGAGAACCATGAGGTTACCCCCACCTCTGTCACCGTGGACTTAACTTCCTATCATGCCTCTGAGTTGTTCCCACTGCACCAAAACGTTTGATCTTACTTATTAAACAACAGCAATGGAGAAATTAGAAGACACATGTGAAGTCCAACAGAAATGGAAAGATAATTACAAAAAAATGAAAGTGACGAAGAACATAAATTCGAATCAGCCAATCATAAGCAGCAACGCTAGTAAGGATTTATCTAGTCTTCTCCCGGCATTTAGTGTTAGAAAGAGGCTCCAAAGTAAATTCCGGAGACTTACGTAAACATTTCCTAAAAGTATAGTACCTTAGACGTCAGGAAATTGGTCTTTGTGGGTCGTAACTTCTTCACTGGGAAAACCTGAAGAATGAATATAGCTAAGGTTGATTAATAACTTTAAATGACGTTACAATGACATTAAAATAGTTGACGGTGACTTAAATAACAGAACACATTATCAAACGTATCAAATATCTGTCTTTTTCAGATGATGAGCAACAGACATGTTCAAATGAACGTCAATACAACTTAAGATGAACGCCATTTAACAAAACAGATGGCCATGAAAACAAACCAAATGTGCAGTAACGTCAGAAGAAATATTTTATATTAGCCAAACTATCTACTGTATTAGAACACTTCTGCAGAGAGCTTTATCATAGCATACCGGGAAATTTTGATTCAATCATTAGATTCAAATGACAGGGCACGTTAATATCAGAGTTGAAGTGTACAATACCTCAGCAAAAACAGCGTTCAGTAAAATTAAATCTATTTTGTCACTGACAGTAAGAAAGATAGTATTTTAGTGCTACTCGTAGCTAATCCTGTCATAAGGAAGCGAGTGACGGATAATCAGTAAACATATATTCTCTGGAGAACGGAGATTTAGTTTCACAAATAAATATTTAAAATACTAGGGGGCTCTAAGAAATGTAATGAGGATGTTCTGAAAGAGACAAGTGAGCAAAAGGAAGCTTATTACTTACACTAGTTTCCTGGGAAATGCTATGAGAAGAGGAAAGCTGGGTTATTTTCTGAAAGGAGGTAAAACTAAAGGGAAAAAAAGATAAAGAAAAGATGAAGAAAGAAGATACATGATTAATGTTATGCCCCTGGCTACTTAACGTCAGTAAATACCGAGCCTCACTCCGTTTCATGGATCTCTATGACGTTGAAGACTCAAACAGGAGAGACTAACAAAGGAAAAGTCCAGGTCTGGATCGCGATGTAAGAAGCAGATATCATTCCTCCAAGAGACAGTGATGGTATTTATGCTGACAGCTGATTGAATCTAATGGTCTGAAACTATCTACGTAAATGAGAAATGTCTCTAACCTACAATAAACGTCACACAATATTCACAGATTAACCATTAATTCTGGACTACCTGTACCCCACCCCTTACATAGCACAAAACTGCGTTCTGGTAATTTATTTGTCTAAGAGATAGCTTTAGACCAGCGTTTCTTAACCCCTTAGTGCAGGGATCAGTAACCGGTCAATCTTGATCCGCCGGTAGATCATTGGGTAAATCTCTAGGTGGCTGAGGGGAAAATATCATTTTTAACTTAGGTAAATTGCGAGTTAGCCCTTCTTTCCGGTACTTGAAAGTGTGGTGTCTCTTTGTTTAAAGGTATTTTCACAACATTTCCAGTGATAACCCGCCAGCTAGCTGACTAAAATTCCCTTTATTCGTAAACTGTATAAGATAGGAAGCGACATTTTATTTGAAGTAAAGTTAACACTCAGTAAAACATCATATAGTTCTAATTTTCAACGGCTCCGTCGGTGATATTTCGGGAAGTAGATTGTACGTCAGAGATAAAAGTTACAAGGCTGTAATTATTCAAATTCTGAATACTCTGAAACCTGAAAAAAGACATGATTTTATCAAAGTAGATCATCTTTTGAGAGATCAGTGGTTCTAAAGTAGATCACTGCAGCTACTATGTTGCCGACCGCTGCCTTAGATGTCCCGCCCTCCATCATGTAAACAAGCCTAACACTCCACTATCCTCTAGCTGGCTGAAATTGTCAGATATCCAAAAAAGTAGAATGTATGTATTTTTACATGAAAAAATAAAATGAAAAACATTATTTAATTTATATATTTAATACGCGTAATGAGCCTGGAAAAATGAGAAACTTATCGTTACAAGTACATGAATTAGAGTTCTTTGATGAGAAATTACCAGCTTGATAAAGTTGATAAAGTTGGATTTTTATTCCCGTTAATGATATCCACCAAAAGATAGATATAAGTGGATGGAAGCAGACATCATCATCATCATCAGTTGATAAGATCTCTATGGTGTTGTTTGCTCCACTGTAGTGTATGGAATGTCAACTTGACCTACGCAGTGGTGTGTAGACATGGATTGAGTGTATAATGTGCGAATGATGATAAAGGTTCGTGGTGTTGACAAAAAATGTTCTTTTCTCACACTCATGTATGGCTGGAAGTCATCGACACCAACGACTGTGTACCTTTTCTAAAGTTTAATTGGACGTACACACTCGACAGCACAGATAGTGACAAATCACAGGTTGCCATAATACATCATAGTACAGTGGATAAATGGTCTTGCAATGTTACATGGGCACTCATGTAGAATAAGTGTATAATGGACTGTCAGTAGCCAAGCACTCAGTATCGCCCATACATATATCATCTGACTTCACTGACTGAGCACGTCAGCTTATAAACAACATTTCAGATGGCTTCTAAACCTAATCTCGTCTAGCGACGATTCTTCAACATAATGTTCAGCACATATTTTTCCATATAATAATATTGAACCGCTAATAACGGGTTCTCATGTGTAGCAGTGATCTCTGGACTAAACAAGCGATAATACGGGCATCCCTTTTCTCTTCTTGAAAGTCACTACATGTTTTGGTTCCAAGATGGCTTCACTCGTGAGCTGTCACTCACGTTTGGATACAGATAATGAATCTGTCCTAAAGTTAGTCATTCATAAAACATTTCATTGCTCTGTAGATTTGATCATGAACAATTGACTGCAATCTACAGGATATAGTGCTGCTAGGAATCGAAGTCGTTTTCATCGAGTCAAATATATTCTCTTAGACATTCAAATCGTAACTATCGAAAATGGTGGCTTCGATCGAGAGTTCATAAGAGTATCTTTGATTACCTTGGTATAGGAAATATGAAACTGCCATTCCTTGGCAATACGACTAAACACTGGGGTAAAGCATACACGATAGGTTTAGACGACTATCACCTTCCCCACAAATACTGAGATCACTTTTTCCCCGGCGACAGGCCGACATGGAAAACACACAGTCCCTATCAGGACGAAGCCAAATCACACCACACTCTAGCGACACATCCGCCGAATAGCCTTCGACCTCTCTAGAGACAACAGAACATATAGTTCGACTTAGATATGTAAAGATATACAGATATAAGACAGACTCGTCCTACTCAGACAAACAATACACATAAATTCAGGCCATAGATATTCTGAAGCAAGAACAATCTATTATTACCCAAACAACGAATAAATCGCATTAAAATGGATTTATCCGCGGAGTTTGATCGAAAGAGCCGACACAACTTTCAAGGGAAGTAACTCAATAATGACTTTCCCTTAAGCACTAAAAAAAATTACCTATGTATAATATTGTAAGATATCAAAGACTGCACGTAACAGTCTTACCACACCTCCCGGGAAAAAAAAAATGGAACATTTTTTTTTTTTTTTTGAAATACATCTAGGAGCAACGTACAATAGGCTCACAACGCATGAATAATGCGCAGATGAAAATATCAGGAATACCTATAACGCCTAATATGAGGCTAAGTCGACTTATGGAGCGACTGGTGAGAATGTGTCTCATAAACTGAGAGAAATTATTTCTCTACAAGTATATTTTTCCAGGAAGGTGTCATCAAAGTATAATACAATTCTGGCAATTACACAATGCCTAAAAAATTCATATCATCATTTCGCATTAGATATCTTAAATTTATGATTTATGAAGAAAAAAATCATCAAAGCACAGCGGTGAATAAACATCAATGAACCGCTATGTAGTGATACAATCATTATATTATTAAATTACAAATGTGTATCTATCATGATATAGAAAAGGAACTACTATAGAACTAGACATATCAAGAAGTCTAAGCCCTAATAGTTATGTGGAATCATGTGGGCATCTTGACAGAATGTCTGCCATCACATTATCTGATCCACGAATAGCTCGCACAGAGAAATGAAAAGGTTGAAGAGCAATTGCATATCGAGTAGACCTCGAGCTCTTCAAATTCTTACTCTGTATAGCAGTAAGAGCTTTTTGGTCGGTTTCTACTATGAAATGTGCGCCTAGAAGGAATCTCTGTAGTTTGAGGATCGACAAAACCATAGCTAATAGCTCACGGTCTAAAACCGAATAATTCCTTTCTGCCGCATTAAGTTTTCTGGAAATATACATTACAGGATGCAGAGTTCCAGAGTACTCTTGCATTAGTGCCGCTCCAATCCCAGTGGATGAAGCGTCACTACGAAGAACGAATGTCTTATCTTTAGTGGGTAGCACTAAAATAGGTGGTGTTGAAAACAGTGTTTTAATCTTATCCAGAGAGCATTGGCATTCCTGAGACCAGTGGACCACATTAGGCGAACCTTTCTTTAGAAGTGTTGAGAGAGGTGCCATGATAGAGGATAGATTCTGAATGAATCTGCCATAAAATTGAATAAGACCTAACAGACTTCTCACCTGTTTTTTAGTCTTAGGGATTGAGATGTTAAGTATCTTACTAGTATTATGGTCCTCTGTCTTTAGGAAACCATGACCAACTCGGTGGCCTAGGAAAGAAATTTCGCTAAAACCAATATAGGCTTTAGAGGGTTTCGCTGTCAGGTTGTGCTCACGCAAAGTAGACAGCAATTCATCTAACCCCGAATAGTGATCTTCCCAAGTATCGCTGAAAAGACAGATGTCGTCTAGATATGCAATGACATCTGACCGATAAGATAGGATTCGGCGCATCATGCGTACGAATGTAGCTGGTGCGTTCATAAGACCGAAAGGCATAAAATTCCATTGGAACAAACCTCTAGGTGTTGAAAAAGCCGTGAGAGGTTTGGCGCGTTCAGATAAAGGAACTTGCCAATATCCTTTAGACAAATCAAGTTTAGTGAAAAAATGAGATTTGGAGAGTCGAGTAAGTAGCTCTTCCAGTAAAGGCATAGGTTCGGCATCGAACTTAGTTACTTGATTCAATTTTCGATAGTCAACGCAAAGACGTATGTTATTGTCTTTTTTACGCACAATAACCATCGGCGAAGAATATGCAGAGGTGGATGGTTCGATTATTTTCAAATCTATCATCTCATCCAACTCTTTCTCGACCTGTGCTTGAAAATGTATAGGTATAGGATAAGGTCTAATCCTAATAGGAGTATGGTCAGTTAGAACAATGTCATGTTGAATGACATTCGTTTGTCCAGGGATGTCAGTGAGTACATCCTGAAATGTTTGCAACATAGTTGAAACTTGTCGCTGTTCTCCTAGAGACAAATCAGGAGAGACAGTAACGTTCTTCCATGATTCACTGGAATGAAGTGGGATCATTGGAAGAGGAAGATTTACATCTGAAAAACTTGTTTCCTCATCCTGTATCACGGACAGTGATGAGTAATGACCATGTGGTACTGGAGAATTGTCCGTTGCTTGGAAAATGGGTTGCAAATAATCCGGACGTTCATGGAATTCAGTAAGCATATTGATGTGGAAGGTTTTATGCTTCCCATCAATATCGACAATATAGTCGACATCGGAAATTTTCGATATTATATCGTACGGACCTTTCCAAGAAATAAGTAATCTGTTTTCCCTACAAGGTAGTAATACAAATGCTTTGTCACCAGGACAAAGTTGTCGTAAGCATCTCTTCTTATTGGCAAATTGCCTTGCCTTCTGTTTCGCAAATTCAGAAGAAGAAGTTGCTAATTTGCATGCTTCGATAATCTTTTGTCTCAACGCGATGACATATTCGTAGGATGACTTTGTGTCATCGTCAATATTGTCAGATGTTATGAGATCGTGAAGCAACGACATAGGGCCACGCGGACGCGCGCCAAAGACGAGTTCAAAGGGAGAAAATCCCGTATGTTCATTGGGTACCTCTCTGTAAGCGAAGAGGGCCGCAGGTAAAACTCTGTCCCAGTCCTGAGGATGATCCTCAGTTATCTTCCCCAGTAAGTTTTTAAGTGTTCTATTAAGGCGTTCGACCATACCATTAGACATTGGATGGTAGATACTACTTAAAGATCTATCTATCTGCAGAGTAGACATTACTTGAGACATGGTATCTGATATTAGTTGGGTGCCATGGTCTGACAATATCTCTCCGGGGAACCCCAGACGAGAAAATATAAGCCAAAGAGCATCTGCAATATCAGCAGTAGTAATGCTCTTCAGAGGAATAGCCTCTGGCCAACGTGTGCACATATCAACACACGTCAAGATAAACTGATGTCCTCTGGCAGACTTGATCTTAAATGGACCAATTATGTCTATGGCCATTTTTTGGAACGGCCGAATAGGAATGTCCGCCGCCTGAATGGGTGCAGCATGCCGTGGACCTTTGGATTTAACTTCCTGACATACTTTACAAGATCGACAATAAATCCGTATGTCCTTGTTTACCAATGGCCAAAAGAAAGCCGCAAGGACTCTTGACTTAGTACGGGAAAAACCCATGTGTCCAGCACACTGAGAGTCGTGAGCGTGCTGCAAAATTTTAACTCTCAAATTCTTGGGAACCAGGATTTGAGAATGACTTGACGTAATGGAGTCTTGAACCATACGTACAAGTACGCCATTCTTCTTTGTAATCCACGATTTACGACTTGTGTCTTTATTCGGATCACCTTTAGTTGCAAGAATGAAGAATTTCTTCAGAGTGGGATCATCTTCTTGCTGTTTTATAAACGAGTCACGAGAAATTACCAAGGGATTATCTTGGTTATGCACTTCATTATTTTCAATAGATGAAGTTTGAGGCATATTAAGAGCCTGAGCTCTAGTGACTACAGCGTTAGCAATCTGCATGTTTTGCCTTTCCCACGTGGAAATTTGTTGCGGAGTGCATTCTTTGACTCCATGAATGCGACCGATGATGAGGTCAGCGATCGGATTCGGAAGAAGACATGCGTGTACATCTCCTGTAAAGAAAGGAGTAGCAATCCTAATGATAGCAGTAGAGTATTTCTCTAATGTGCCGCCAAATGTTACACATTTGACTACTTGTCCAGTGGCACGGGAAGGATCTACGAGTGACTGCCTAACACCAATTGTGGTGCATCCAGAATCAAATAGCACAGAGACTGGATTGTTATTCACTAAACCCTTATGTAAGACAAGAGAACCTCTTCCATCATGCGCGACTGATGCCGGAAGAGCAGGAAGAGGATGGCCACAGCTTAAAGTAGACACTGTGGTTGGCTCAAATAGCGTTTTGCATTGGGGGCACTGAGATGCTCTCCCAAAATCAAAAGCGGCACATGCCATATTACTAGCATCATTATTATCTTTACTCTGTTTATAGGCTTCATTGGACTCTTGTTGTGCAGAGTTTGCCTGAAAATGTGGTTTATGTCTTTTGTATTGAGATCTACCTCGGTTATTATCACCTCTGTAGTTATTGTTACCTCTATTGTAACCCCTATTTGGGTTTGAGTCATAGTTCCCTTGGTTACCATTATCATATTCATTATAATGAGTATCTCTGTAATTATGATCTTGTTGACTCCAAGACGGATAACCCTGATAGTTTCTATAATTACTTCCTCTACGGAAATTCCTATAATTATGACCACCCCTGTGTCGAGAGCTATCAGCTCGTCTCCAGTTCTTTGAAGAAGAACCCTGAAATGATTGGTTACCTTGGTTTTGATAACTATTATGGTTACCTTTTTTATCAAATCTGTTTTGAGGTCCCTGAAATCTGTGTGAATAATTGGGATTGTATGGTGTTGCTGAAGCAACTGGCATACTCTCCTTAATCTTAGTGTTGCCAAAAGTCACGTCGGGGTGTGCAGTGACATATTGGGAACAATATTCTTCCATTTCTTTTAGAGATTTGGGTTTACGCTCATGTATAAATTCAAGGAAAGGTTTGTTCACACATGACATAATCTTATCTCTGAGCAACAAATCCATAAGTCCTTCATACGTTTTTTCTGTTTTGGAAAGCTCAATCCAACGATCAACTGTGAGACGTGCCTTTGCAGTGAATTCTGAGAATTCTACACCCGTCTCAGGCACCATCGTTTTAAATAAAAGGCGATAGCCTTCCTCACTTAGCTGATATTTTTTTATCAAAGCCGCCCTAATGACATCATAATTATCCTTATCTGCTTCTCCTACAAGGCATAATCTAGTCAAAGATTCACCTTTCAAGTTTTCTGATAATTGATTAGCGTATTGTGATTTATCCACATTATGTGTACGACAAGAACGTTCAAATCTATCCAGCCAGAATGTAATATCGTCACTGGACTGATTGAACGGTGGAACCTTAACCTTGTAAGTAGAAGGTTTACCATTACCACTAGATGCCTGATTAACATTACTCATACTTGTCAATCTCAATTTCTCTAACTCAAATTCATGTTCTCTTATTGCTTTTTTCTCTTCAGCATCTAATCTTTTTTGTTCAGCCTCCCTGTCTAATCTTTTTTGTTCAGCTTCCCTGTCTAATCTTTTTTGTTCAGCTTCACTGTCTAATCTTTTTTGTTCCGCAGCAGCTTCTCTTTCTAATTTTTTTTGTTCAGCTGCAGCTTCTCTTTCTAATTTTTTTTGTTCAGCTTCAAATCTCCTTTCCTCCACCTGCATCTGCAATTTCTTTTGTTCAGCAGCAGCCTCAGCTTCTCTTTCTAATCTTTTCTCTTCCGCCATAGCTTTTCTTTCTTCTGCAGCTAATCTTTTCTCTTCTGCAGCTAATGCTTTGTCATATTGAGCAACTACCCATTGTTCTAATTGTTGACCAGTCTTATCAAGGGCTTTCCCTTGTGTAATGAAGTATTCTAATGTAGCCATGATGTCTAACAATAATACTAATCACCTGAATCAATAATAATACCACAAGTTCTCAATGACTTGATTAATCAGTATACTATCCCAATATCTGTGGGTCACAAGCCTTTAATAAGGTCTTGTATAATAGTAATAATAATCAGGTACTGGTTTATACCATAATCCAAGTGCAGTGCACAGGCAATTGTGTCTTATGAAATATACCTATATAAAACATATGTCAACCAACAGAATACATAAAGTACAAATAGGACTGACAATACAAGAACGTTTGCAGAAATCAAAATAAATCAAATAGGGAAATCAATGAAAATAATCACTGAATCTGCAAAGAATAACAACACAAATGACGTCACAATATATGAATATAAATTGAGAATAGAACTGAAAGATAGAAAAGGTTAGACCAACAAATTACAAACAAATCAAAACAAAACTAAAGAACAAAGAAATATTACAAAAATAACAATAATTACAGACTTCACAGCTAACACAAAAGCAACAGTTGTCGCAGCAAATTTTCAATCAAGAAAATTGCACCTATAGAAAACGCCCACAACGGACCCTCTATGACGTGGGATATTCTGTTGTGAGGACGCCGCCCAACCTTAAACACAACCCGCTGACATAGAAACTAACATACTATACAAACAAATAACATGTAAACATAAATATATATAAATTATGTGTATGATAGTATGTGTTGCAAAATAGGCTCAGTCTTACAGTAATGGCAAAGTTATTTTTATGAAAACAAACAAACTTCCACTTTATTCAATTAAACATTCTGGCCTTAAATATTAAAGTTCATATATGGAAAACAAGAAGATCCATCGATGAAAATAGGACTTCTTAGTTCACTCATACTGTCTTCCTGTTAACATTGACAAGAATTGATCCAACTGTTCTGTGAAACTCTATAATGTCTAATGTAAAAAAATGTCAACAACGCTGACCTACATACTGCATTCACCTGACAGGTCACGTGACGAAGTGTTGACAAAGAGCAAACCAATACTGCAAGTGTGTCGTATCAGCCACAGGAAACGGTCTGGTATCGGTAATCTGTTGACTTCTGAACTTCTGCGAGGTCAAACCCAGAAAGCTGGTCCACCAGTTGATAAAGTTGATAAAGTTGGATTTTTATTCCCGTTAATGATATCCACCAAAAGATAGATATAAGTGGATGGAAGCAGACATCATCATCATCATCAGTTGATAAGATCTCTATGGTGTTGTTTGCTCCACTGTAGTGTATGGAATGTCAACTTGACCTACGCAGTGGTGTGTAGACATGGATTGAGTGTATAATGTGCGAATGATGATAAAGGTTCGTGGTGTTGACAAAAAATGTTCTTTTCTCACACTCATGTATGGCTGGAAGTCATCGACACCAACGACTGTGTACCTTTTCTAAAGTTTAATTGGACGTACACACTCGACAGCACAGATAGTGACAAATCACAGGTTGCCATAATACATCATAGTACAGTGGATAAATGGTCTTGCAATGTTACATGGGCACTCATGTAGAATAAGTGTATAATGGACTGTCAGTAGCCAAGCACTCAGTATCGCCCATACATATATCATCTGACTTCACTGACTGAGCACGTCAGCTTATAAACAACATTTCAGATGGCTTCTAAACCTAATCTCGTCTAGCGACGATTCTTCAACATAATGTTCAGCACATATTTTTCCATATAATAATATTGAACCGCTAATAACGGGTTCTCATGTGTAGCAGTGATCTCTGGACTAAACAAGCGATAATACGGGCATCCCTTTTCTCTTCTTGAAAGTCACTACATGTTTTGGTTCCAAGATGGCTTCACTCGTGAGCTGTCACTCACGTTTGGATACAGATAATGAATCTGTCCTAAAGTTAGTCATTCATAAAACATTTCATTGCTCTGTAGATTTGATCATGAACAATTGACTGCAATCTACAGGATATAGTGCTGCTAGGAATCGAAGTCGTTTTCATCGAGTCAAATATATTCTCTTAGACATTCAAATCGTAACTATCGAAAATGGTGGCTTCGATCGAGAGTTCATAAGAGTATCTTTGATTACCTTGGTATAGGAAATATGAAACTGCCATTCCTTGGCAATACGACTAAACACTGGGGTAAAGCATACACGATAGGTTTAGACGACTATCACCTTCCCCACAAATACTGAGATCACTTTTTCCCCGGCGACAGGCCGACATGGAAAACACACAGTCCCTATCAGGACGAAGCCAAATCACACCACACTCTAGCGACACATCCGCCGAATAGCCTTCGACCTCTCTAGAGACAACAGAACATATAGTTCGACTTAGATATGTAAAGATATACAGATATAAGACAGACTCGTCCTACTCAGACAAACAATACACATAAATTCAGGCCATAGATATTCTGAAGCAAGAACAATCTATTATTACCCAAACAACGAATAAATCGCAGTAAAAATGGATTTATCCGCGGAGTTTGATCGAAAGAGCCGACACAACTTTCAAGGGAAGTAACTCAATAATGACTTTCCCTTAAGCACTAAAAAATTACCTATGTATAATATTGTAAGATATCAAAGACTGCACGTAACACAGCTGTTTTGTGTTTTCATACAGGTGTAGATGTAGTGAAAACAATTATCTCGATTATAGCCAGCAAAATATTCGAAACTGTTTGTATAAATCTTTAAAGTACAATGTATATGTAATTAAAGAATGACAGTGAAATAATTACAAATATTAAATGACCTGTGCACTAAATGTTATAGTATGTAGAGATACAGCATTTTACATTTAACTAATATTATTAATTTACAAGATTACTGAGCCTTCTGCAGCTACTTCTTTTCAATTATGCTTGAAAAAAAATGTTATTTTCTTCTTCCTTCTTCCTCGTTCGTCCTGAAAAGGACGTTGGTTGCGTTGTGCCCGTTTACAGCGGAGCTGCGATATTTGCGCCTTTCGGCCGACACATCCGACTTCCGCACGGCATTTTTTGGGACCGAGTTAGCCTTCCCTCTTCGATCCCTACTCTCTCAGCCAGACTGCAGTGATGCAGCCTGTTTCCAGGACCACCACTTGGAGGTGGAGTAGGGTCCTGGTCAGCTCTCGTTCGCTGACCGTGACGCAAGCAGTCAAGCTATGGGTCGCTGACTGCATTCTCTATTGTTGCATCTTTGGGTATTTTAAAAACAAATAACCTGGGTTTAGTATTGAATTCTCGTGCTCAAAGTTTATTTTTGTGTGCACATAATTGAGTTATTTATATTATATAGTGCTTATGATGAAACGCTTTTTAAAATATTTGGCACGTTTCGCAACTCTTAGACGTCGGGTCAAGCATCCCCGAGATTAAGAATCACTGCTTTTGATGTACATATTCTTGCTGTTTCTGACAAAAACAGAAAAAAGTATCATCGATATGTGGAATATGTAGAATAAGTGGAGGAGCGTACGACAAATATTATCTATTGTATTTATGCTGCAGATTCCATGACGTTAAAGTTGTGAAGAGTGTCTAAGTGAACCCTCAAAGACAACAATGGCAGCCTATTCTTCTTCCTGCTCTAACCGCCATAAACATTCAAGATCTTGGCAGACAAAATGGCGGTTTATGACAAGAGTGAGCGATTATTTTTCCAACCCTTCCCACGCGCACTTTAACTGCCCCAGTTCAGTATCAACAAACTTTGGAACTGCATTTCCAGAGGCTATGAATTGTTCATTTAATTAACATTTTCATCATTTTCCTCGTCGCCCTTAATGAAGTATGAAGCTACCTCTACATCTGCTCCCACCCCCACATCTTTTTTACAAGACGCCTGCGACCGACTAGGTTGAACGGGACGCGCCTCGCCAAAACGAGGCAAAAGTTTTACATTTAAAAAAAAAAAAAAGTTCGTGTACTCATGTAGTTGAGATTTCTATAGTACTCCATTTGACTTAGGTCGTTAGCACCAACCACAACCTTGTATTAGTCACCTTTTACGACATGCCTGAGGGAGGACTAGTTCTGTTATATCTTTGTATCTTAACTCTTTGATTCCGCAATTATTTTGCACCCTGTGCCATAATTTTAATTCGTGATGGACTAAAAACAACGCTCAGAGAGTTGTTTTGGCATGGGTGTCAAATCTGATCAACGCTCAGAGCGTTGTTCCGGAGTCAAAGAGTTAAGAGAGCCACGGACTACGCGGGACAATTGTTATTTTATTTTTACTTTATTTTCGTTGTGACGTCACTATATTTGTCTGTGTGGTTACCGAAGGTTACTATGGAGACAACAATACAAGTTGGACTACTGTTCCATTAGATATACTGTTTTACATGGTTCTGGCAATCTCATCCTATAAAAACATTTTATACAGAAACCACCACTACATGAACACGTGATTGAATGTAGGCGTATGGCAAAGAGACCAGATGCAGTAGTGGCTCCAAACTCAATAGGGACCTATTTAGATTTTAAAATGTCAATACACAAGAAGAATGGTTGATTGTGGAGTTTCGTGGTAAAGAGACAATTGACCACCTCAGGGATATATCTGACATGTCTGAATAGGCCAGTTCGCTACCCTGTGATTGCAACTTTCTACTGGCCAGATCGATAGAACATCGATGCTTGGTCAATCACGTGCAGTAAGAAAAGAGGAAGCAAGTAAGGAGAAAATAATGAAAGTTGGCAATCACGGACGCCTTAGGGTAACCAGCTACTCAAAGTCTATTTAAGTGAAGATGTCAGTCTTGCCTATTAAGTGCTAAACATCGTGGATCCTTGTTGTTGCGCCAGGTCACAGCTTTCGGGCGTTGTTGGACAAATAATTCAGGGTCACCTCAACATTCAGCCTTATCGTCTGGTACAGCTGTCTGTAAATTAGCGGTAGGAAAAGATGGAGATAGAAAATATATCGAGAGAGTAGAGCAGACATTCCCTTACAGCAGCCGTAGGCAACCCAGTAACAATGGTGATCTACTTTAGAAAGACGTAACTCTTTCAAGATCTACCTGGATTAAATCGTGTATGTTTTCAGATTTCAGAGCATTTGCAATTCGGAAAAAGTCCAGCATATATGAAACTTTTCTCTATGCCGCACGACCATCTTCCTTCAATCCCATCGATATAAGGGATTAAAAGTAAATATTTTACCCAATGTTAACTTCACCTCAACGAAAACAATCACTTTATGTCTTGTGAAATTCATGAATAAAGTGAATATTAGTAGTTTACCTTCCCTGTTTTCATTAAGAATGCGGGGAAAGCACATTTAAATTTGTGGAAACCAGGCTTTTAAGTTCCTGCAGAGAGGAGTAGTTCGAAATTTACATAAGATAAAAATACAACCCCCACCCACACACACACTTCCGTCACCCAGAGGTCTACAAAATAATTCTCTGGGATCAAGCAGTAGCTTGAGATCGGCCTGTTGCCGACCTTTGCTTGAATCATTGTTGTTGTTGTTGTTTAACTAGAGCTGCCGATCTTCTCGCTCCTTCGCAGCCAATACCAAGTTGAAGACTCCTTGGTAGTATCTACACTGTATATCTAGGCTTTTCCTTTAGCTTTTCTGCCATTCTGAAACGTGTTAAGCTGAAGTCATGAGCTCCTGTTTCTCAGGCTTCGCTTACATTTAAAAGATCACCACATCTGGTCCCAAGCTAGGAGGAAGAAGTGCGTGGCATACTGTGCATTCCCCGCCTTCAAGGGGGCTCTCCAATATTGCACGGCTAAAATACTTTGCTGTGGTTCTCAGCACCCCCAAGGAATTGTCACGTCCTACACAAAGCCACTTCTTATCTATGCCTTCTATCGTGGGGTCCATAGTCAGATCCCCCTGCATACAGCCAACCAGGTAGAAGCCAGAGTTACATCTTGGGCTCAAGTGACTCCTCCAACTGAGTATGCAGTGCTGGGTTCTCAACATGTTTCACCACGGAGAGAATCCCTGGAAGTATGTGGACGGTTTCAAGAGTCAATGAGGGTGTAATTAGCCTCACAGCCATAGGTTCCCTTCTACATCTGTATAGCATTGAGTTTAGCTGGTGGTCATATAAGGATGACTCCAGATATGCCTATGTGCATTGCCTTGCAGCATAAAACAGCAGATAATCCGTTTTTAAGTGAAATTAACGAATGATTTATCTCTCACACTATTTTACTGCTAAACGGGAAATTTAGAATCACAATAAAACGCCGTGCCATATCTGATCAGCAGACAATAAAGCCTTGCAAATAGTAACAGTAATTCAGAGAAATCAGTTACGTTCCTTTCTTTTCTCTTTATTTTAGAAACAACTAGGAATGTTTCCCTGCTAGATCAGCTCAGGCCCTGTATAGATCCTGGGGGAAGGAGGGGGGGGGGGGGTCCTTAGAGGTGATAAAAGAAGAATAGGGATACTTCTCCATCAGGCGTAATGTAAGCGGTTACTAAAATGAGGTTATGCAAATATCTACAAGCTCATTATACCAAACCAGTTGGTTCAAAAACCACGGCAGCAGGTGCAGAATAATGTTTTGGCAGGTTTTATGCAGATCAGCTGTAATAGTGGTTCCATGAACTATAGAAAAAAAAAGGTAAATGAACAAATATTAGGTCAGCATTGTCGTGAGAAACTTAAATGTGGATCTGAAGGAGACGGCCAGTCAACATCTTCAAATAAAGGAGTCATTTTAAGGATACGAGCCGCGGTAGAGCAGTGGTTAGTGCACTGGCTTCTTAGCACGGTGGTCTATGGTTCGATCCCCAGTTGAAGTGGGTTTTGTTAGACCACAAACGGCTCTGGGTCGATTCAGCCTCATGAATTGGGTACCATAACAACTCTGGGAAGGTTAATGCGGCCGGCGTGATGCTGACCACATCACCACTAATGTGCCGATGGTCAAGAAAATATGGGCCTAACACCATATTCTCAATATGCCTCAACCGGCGTATAACGGGATCCTTTACCATTTACTATTTACTGCAAAACGAGCTGTCTTGCATCGGAATTCGATTGATGCAGAAATTATCACTGGCAGTCATAAGGGAGAACGAGTCTTAATTCTTCGCATTGACTTAGAACCGAGCGAGAGCAGTTTTCCATTTAGGATGCGACGTCTTCAATTCCCAATGATTTAGCATTTGCAATGACGATCAATAAGGCGCGAGGACGATCTTTTGATCACGTAGGACTTTTCCTTCCTGAACCTGTTTTCGGACACGGCCAGACTATGTCGCCCTCACCCGAGGAACAAATCATGAAAACTTGAAAGTTTTTGTTAAAAACACTTTTTACCAGGGAACATTATTTGAAACAAATCCACTCACTTTCACAAAAAATGTTGTCATTAAAGAATTTTTATATTGAATTTAAAAATATTTTAAAAATATATAACAGTTTTTTTATTTACTTCCGTCATTATTGACGGGTTATTGCTAGTGATATACATATTTGCGTATGTAAAGTACTTGTAGTCTGGGTATTATCAACGCCACAAAAACAAGATTGATCGTAATTGAACATGGTCATCAGGTCTTAATTTGACGATCAACCATATAACAAAGTTTAACCGGGAGTAGATGAAGTTGGAGGCGAATGGGTTGATCGCGGTAACTGTGACAAAACGTCTTTATACATGTACTTGTGTGCCCCTCTCTTAGCCATTCATCTCCTCCGGCAGTATCACTTCTCTTCTTCATTTTCCTCATCGTCTTATTATTTAGCAAATTACATGCATCTTCATTATTCTTGCGGTGACCGCTCCCAGACTGTTTACGTTTCACTAAGTGAACGTAGTATTATCAGGTTAATACGATTATCAGGTAAGTCAGTCTGACCACCTTTGGAAGAGACGTCTGTTGTTTGTGCAACGTGGTATCGCACAAACACGCACAGAAAGCCAGATTGCTATCTAAGGAATCCGCCTGTGGGACAGGCGAAAACACCGGTGATAATTAGATAATCGTTTCATCTGAGCCCTCTCGGTATCAATATTGCCGATAATCTGTTTGGATAGACAATCTTGGCGGAAAGTATTACGCCAGGAAATGAGTTCACAGATTTGTTTATGAGTTTGCGGAAGCATTACGACATATTGAAGGAGGTCACGCGATACAATTTTAAAATGTAATATTTAAAAACACGCGGGGGAGAATTAAATTAAACACCCCTGCCCATAAAGTTCAGAGCCTTTAATAGGAGTGATTTGAGTGGCGGGATAAACAATGGATTTCATTGGAAGTTCGTCGGAAGCACAATATGGGATTCAAACTTAGAATGAGAGATATAATCTAGCGGAATAGGAGTCAAAAATCAGACTGAATCGCAACGTCAAATTAGCAACTCCAAGGAGCCAGAAAGAAAAGGATCGGATTAAGGATTCCTTACGTATAACTGACAGATCAGAAGTATTTGGGCTTTAAAACTTAAAAGTAAACTCGCATATTTAAATTCAGAGACTGGAATCTTAAAAGGACCCGGACAAAAGTATTTGGCCAACTTTGAAACAAAACAAGTAAACCCGCACTTTAAAAACGAAGTCTGGATACAGCAGCGGTGACCCCAGACTCCAACTGGAGCAGTGATGCGTGATGATTACATTACATGTGCATCAAGTGTATCATATCATTTTGTGAGAATTATGTACTTTGTTCTGCCATCACTGGTGTCAATACCTTGTCGAGGTATGGCGGCCTGATTACCCCCAGAGCTACGCCAGCGAGAGTTTTACTCCTGGAAGGTACTACCAAGCTGGACAAGTTTGCGCGGGCAGGGATCAGACTAAAGCCGACACCCTGGTCCTCCAGGTTGGGGGTTTTAGCATAGTGCTGACATCCCTGTCTATGTAAAAAGAAATGAAGTTACGGAAGCGACAACAAATGAACAAACTTTGCTGCGGGATGGACATCCGGAGTCTGAGGCTCGTATGACTGTCAGTGGTGAAAGCCGAAAGGAAGCCACTGACACGAAAACGGACGTCCTGAACGCAAAACGTGAAACAAGAATAGGATTTTGGAATGTTATGACAATGAACGAGACGGGTAAACTAAAACAGGTCACGGCAGAAATGAGAAACTATAGGTTACACATTCTAGGGAAAAGCGAGAGCAGATGGACAGGAGCAGGAAAAGTTAAAACAGCAACAGGAGAAACAGTACTTTACTCTGAAATGAAGACAGCACGTCAAGGATGACATTTCTATCAACAACTGCAGAAAGAAATGGAAGTCAAGGATGAATTCTATCAACAACTGCAGAAAGAAATGGAAGACACACCTAGATATGATCTTATCGTAGTAATGGGAGACCTCAATGCGAAAGATGGAACACACAATACATATAATGAAAGAGTAATGGGGAAATGCGGCAGCGGAACAGCAAACGAAAATGGGGATAAATTAATAAGTTTCTGTAGCATTAACAACCTGGTCATTGGAGGAACACTTTTCCCACACAAAGAAATTCACAAATTAACATGGGAATCACCAAATGGTCGGGACAGAAACCAGATAGACCACATCATGATTAACGGTAGATGGAGACATGCATTATAAGATGTGAAGGTAAGAAGAGGTGCAGATGTGGGAAGTGATCATCATTTAGTAGTAGCAAACCTGAAACTGAAACTAAGAAGGGCTGGACCAACTGTAACTACACAGAAAAGGTTTGACATCAACAAATTGAAGGACCCCCTTACCAGAAACGCTTTTGCGGCTGACATAAAGAAACGATATCAATTTGCCAAAAGTCAGGAAAAGACATTGACTGATGATATAGACCAGAAATTCAACACCATTTCAACAATATATAAGGAAAGCAGCAAACCATGCTTGGGATTTCAGGAAAGGAAGAAGCAAGAATGGATAACACCAGAAACATTAAACACCATAAGGATGAGAAAGGAAATGAAAAGAAAGAAAACAGAAGCGAAGTCCCCCAGGTTAAAGCTATTATATAGCGAACAGTACAGTCAGCCGGACAAGGAATTTAAACGCCAAACCCGAGCCAACAAAAGGCATTTCCTAGACGATCTTGCAAGACAGGCAGAAGAGGCAGCACTGAGAAATGAACAAAGCAAAGTATACAAAATAACTAAATTCATCAGCGGAAAACGAGGTGCAAACAATATTACATTATTAAGAGATAAGCAAGGAAATCTCATCACGACAGCAGAGGGACAGGAAACAAGATGGGCAGAGCATTTCAGAGAAACTCTGAACAAGGAACCACCAGAGACACAATTGAATGTTCCTGAGGCTGAAAACGATCTAGATGTTAATACAGACATTCCACGAAAAGAAGAAATCATCACAGCAATCAAAGGGTTAAAGAATGGAAAAGCTCCTGGCCATGATAAGAGCTTAAATGCAGAGCTATTTAAGACAGACCCTGAGCTAGCAGCAGAACTATTAGAACCATAATTTGCACAAGTCTGGAAAACAGGGACAACACCAACAGAGTGGAACAAAGGAATAATTGTCAAATTGCCCAAGAAGGGAGATCTTGCAGACTGCAATAATTGGAGAGGAATCACTCTTCTCTCAGTTCCCAGCAAAATACTAGGCAGGATAATTATACAGAGAATTTCAAAAGCAGTAGACCACAAATTGAGGAAAGAACAAGCAGGATTTAGAAAGAACAGAAGATGTGTAGATCATAGATTTACCCTCAGGAACATTGTAGAGCAGTGCTCAGAATGGCAAAGACAGCTGTACATTAATTTCGATGATTTTGAAAAGGCTTTTGACAGTGTACATAGGGACAGTTTATGGAAAATACTGAGGGCTTATGGAATTCCAAGCTGCATAGAGTCAATCATAAAAAGCCTTTATGCCAACTTTACGTGTTAGCAACCTAACCTTGGATATGAAGACAGGAGTACGACAGGGATGCCCCTATTAACAACTCTATTTTTAACAGTCATAGACTGGGTGATGCGCCAGACAACAGAGGGCAGTCCAAGAGGAATAAGATGGACTACAGTTTCTACATTAGAAGATCTGGAATATGCTATTTGGGCGAAAGCTTTAACTCTTTATTCAAGCGCCCAGCCTCGTGCCCACCGAGACATCGTATCCGGGGAGCACTCCTATAGTCAGCAATGACTGAAAGGGAAAGATAAGAGAAAGAAGTGCCAGGTCAAAGTCTGCCCTAGTGGAAATTACCATATTCTTCATATAATGTGTTTTTAATTCTAAAGTTATTATAACTAGTCATATTCTACAAAGTTCTCAGGCTTAAAAAACTGAGAATAAGTTGCAGAAAGAGCTATCGTCCATATCCAGTTTGAATAATTCTCACCGATCAAACATTTGGCTTTGGTAGACTTCTTTCTTCCATAGAATGGCATGTAAGGAATATTTCAAGCTACGAGATTCAGCAACGCATAAAATTAGGATTCTGAAGCACAAATGCATCCACACACAGGCTTATATTGTACCCCCTCTCTCTGACCTTTGTCTCACTCCTGCTCACATGACGTCA
Organism: Oreohelix idahoensis; assembly: GCA_024509875.1. Lineage (NCBI taxonomy): Eukaryota > Metazoa > Mollusca > Gastropoda > Stylommatophora > Oreohelicidae > Oreohelix > Oreohelix idahoensis. The sequence goes on along the minus strand of JAMPIV010021223.1, from coordinate 710,348 downwards.
TCACATGATTACATAACATGACAAAAGTTACTTCTCACGTCCACAATTTATTGCTTCTAACTCATGAAATTCTAAAGTAAACACAGAGGTTGCTTGCATGACACACCAATTTATTATACTTTCCCGCTTTCGCTGATCTTGTCTAATTGCATGTCCACCAATAATACAATGGGTTTACTGTTGATATAATTATGTCATAAAACACGATTGTGTACTTCGTCACGACAGTTACTCGTTTTTTAAAATCAACTGTTTGGCTATTACTTCTAAAATTGCTCTGACAGGAGCACATTAAATAATAAATGTTAGCAGGGCATTCTCAGTGGAATGTATAGAAAAGCATGCTATGAGATTGTTCGGGTTTCAGGTGAGAATAAGACAAAATGGCCACTCGGTGTCATGTGACTTAAATGATGGATCATCGGAACAGGAGGGCGCGATGAAGATTAAGAAAACGATGATTACAAGATGAATACAAGAGATTACAAGAGGCTGAATCTATCTTGTTCTTCATCGTCGTTCTATTAGCTGAATCTTTCAGGATTAGAGAATAAACCATGATGGAGGTTACATGAAACACATTACGACATCACTGGACATTTCGATGAGCTTAAAGAGAGCGAGAGATAGATAGATAGATAGATAGATAGATAGATAGATAGATAGATAGATAGATAGATAGATAGATAGATAGATAGATAGATAGATAGATAGATAGATAGATAGATAGATAGATAGATAGATAGATAGATAGATAGATAGATAGATAGATAGATAGATAGATAGATAAAGAGAAAGAGAGATAAAGAGAAAGAGAGAGATATATTTTTTCCACGCAGTAGAGAAGAAGATAGTAAACAGATGAAAAGTGCAGCAGACAAAAAGGAGGTAGAAGAAGTTGAAATAGTTAAATAACAGAAGATGAAGAAATGAAGAAATCAAATATAAACTCTGAAGAAAAACAGAAGTAGACTTGACCAATAAGACAAGAATAAAGGCGGATAACACAACGAGGAAGAAAGACTGATTGAATGAATAAACAAATGAATCAGTGAAAAACAGACAAACAGGAAGAAAACAACGACAGAGATCAAGAAAGTATAAAGAAACACACGAGAGAATAAATAAAGAAGAAGACTAACTGTAAGAGTGAAACTTCATTGTCGTAATAACAGCACCTTCCCGAATTAAACGCATAATGCAATCAATGTAAACAATTTTACGCATGTTTCTTCTCTTTTTGAAAGACTTGCTTTATGTTCACGTAGAGCAGATCCGTCTCGTACAGACATACTCACGACACGAGCTGTCTGCTACAGACTTTCTTACGACATGCCACGAGCATGTGTTTTTATAAACATGCTCACTTTATTTCTTGCACGCTCTCCAGTAACACACACAAAAAAAATATGGATGTATGCTGTACGTTCTCAGTTTTCAAGACGAGCAATGCTTGTTCTTTGTCCGTTATCCCTCGTGAGACTTTGGACTTATTCGTAATAAACTTGCCTCAACACCTGGGCAGCATGCTCTAACATGCAACTATATAGAATAATACATTAGTTACAAAGAAAAGTCATTAAGCTCACATATAGTCATACCGAAATTAAAAACAATCTGTAAATTGAATATATTTATTGAAATGCAAGAATCTGTAATAATTTTTGGACTAAAAATTTTGGTGAAAATGCAATTAAATATTTTAGGCTCTGTACACGGGCTCCATAGGAATCCATTCATGGAGTCACTGGGCCACATGTTAAGAAACCCTGTTCTGCATTATATGAAGGATTTACATGCGAAATGAGAATTTCTTAAATGGATGAATCTTTTTAAAAAAAAAATTGAGAAAAACAGAAAGCGGAAAAGAAAACGGGGAGCACAGAATGGCCCCGGGGGAGGGGGAATGAGCTACCCACGCAATGTTAAACGTTCATTACCTTTTCCTATACGAGAGTCTTGAAGGTTGCCCTGGTTAGGGGAAGTAACAGTTATAAGGTTATTCCTGCAAGTATTACACTCAGAGGCGTGTCCATTCTTGGTAAAGTGGGTTAATTGTTCAGGTCGCTGCATTGTAGGTTTGTTGGATGGAGTTCGCGTTATCATGCGTTTGCCGAAGTAGCCACGAACACATGTAATACATAACGCAATTAGCATAACTGTTCAAATACGAGTACTACTTATCTCAGTTGTGTTGAGTAAATTTTTGTGTAGACTTATGTTACTGTGCATTTGAATGTACTGGTAATTCATCAAAGATTTTTTTTTTTGGTCTGATAGAAGACACACGGTTCTTTGCTATTATTATCATTATAATCTCTGCTATTGTCGTTATCACAATCATCTCTGTCCTCGTCATCATCATCATTATCAAAATCACCAATTTATTGTTCTGCTTTCTTGTATTTGAATAATTTATTATTCTGTATTTTTTCACTACGAAAAAGTGTGTAACATATACTTTTCCCGCTTATTTCTTATTCTCTTTTTTTTCTACCTCATCTTCTTCAACATTTATTTTGTGCTACTAATCATTTTGTCTAGGATAAAGTTGTCCATGTGTCATATTTCATAAATCGATTTTCCCATTTTCCATAATATCAATAATGTGTTCAATATGCCCTGGGGTTTTTTTTTTTTTTTTACATTGATTACCAATGAGGAAGTTAAAAAACGATAAAGGATCCCGTTACACGGCCATTGAGGGGTATTGGGAATATGGTGTTAGGCCCTTATTTTCTTGACCATCGGCACACTAGGGGTGATGTGGTCAGCATCACGCCGGCCGCCTTAACCTTCCCAGAGTTACTCTGGTACCCAATTCTAGAGGCTGGGTCGACCCCGGAGCCGTTTCCGGTCTAAAAAAGTTCACCTCAACTGGGGATCGAACCATGGACCACCGAGCTAGGAAGCCAGTGCAGTAGCCACTGCGCTACCACGGCTCCCCGCAATGAGGAAGTGCAGTTCTTAATTGTAAGTAAAAAAAAAAGCCAAGCCAAGAACAGCTTTACCAAAAAATAACAAAACAAACGTTTTGACTCGAAGGTCTTCTTTAAGGGCATGTCATACAAGAACATCACAAAATGGAAATGGTTAACTAATAATCATCATCATTTTCATTACTGCTTCACATGAAGCATGGGACACCACTACAGCTAATCCAGTTGCAGGAAACCTGCACAAAAATTCACTTTTGCAGCCGTGGTTTATGTAGCACTATTTTCATGATGAGGTTGCCAGCCCAATACACAACCTCATATGGGCACCTTGTGCGACACATGCTGTAGGTAGCAGTAGCCGTATTCCTCATTGTTTTACCTGAGACCCCCGGGAATCAAATAATATAAATGTGTCAAATAAGGTGGGCACGTGATGCTGAGCACATCACCCATGGTGTGCCGATGGTCAAGAAAATATAGGCCTAACACCATATTCTCAGTATGCCTCAATGGGCAAGTAACAGGATCCTTTTCCTAAAATAACATACAACATGTTGTTCGTCCATCACGGGTGATGAAGACCACTCTGTTCATCCAATTATTAGGAATATGTTAGATTACTCTATGGGTACGAAGGTGACTGATGAGCCCAATGCGGTGTCACAGTGCAGGGTCTTCTTTTAAAGTAAACCAGGTGACAGGTGGCAGGCCTAGTTGTTGTAAGTTCAAGTTGTCAATTTACTTTATTGACTCATCTTCCAAGTAAGATCTATCTCTTATTGACTGGCCATCACCGCCAGAGATGATGATTCCTAGATGAGATATGGTTCGTTTCTTTTATTACCCTGGACTCGTTCTTCCCTCCTTGTTGTTGTTAGACAGTGACTACTTCGTATAGCAGTATTTCCTGATATATAGATATGAGTTTATACCTTTTTCACGCACCCACTCCACATCCTTTTATAAATCAAACCAACTGGTGTGGTGGTACTCAAAATGAAAACAGTTTTATTTACATAATACATGATCCACAATTTTCCAACAGAGTGCATATGACATAAATCTCCATTTCAATATATACATCCCGTCCCTGGTTCAATGGTTATTCCGACGGTAACCAAATTTTCTCTTCTGCAGCCTCTTGATTAAATATCTACATTAGATTCTGCTAACCTTTTATCCTCCTTTTCTACCTATATGTTTAGGACTCTTCCTCGAGTCTCCCTAAGTCAAAGTGAGCTTATTCTCTCCAGTATTGACTCTGTCAGTCCTAACTCAACTAATTGCATCGTTATCAAATTCTAATTTATACACAAAAATTCTACAATGTCAAGTACTTCTGTAGTAGCACCTGAAATGAGAGAGCGCATGAATCATTTCAGGGATGTCATTACGTTGCAAACACCCTTGCTCAATTATCCGTATAAAGGACTATGCCTCATAACTCAGTTATACAACAGCCCATCCTGGCTATCAGCTGATAAAAAGTTATCCACTTTGCATTTAATCTTGCATCATATTCAATGTCCCTTCTTCTTGGGGCTCCCTTAATTGTGAGCGTCTTTACCCTTTAGTAATGCTTTGACTGTTTTGCTGAAACGAGTTCCTCTTTTCATATAATGTATGCATAATAAAACTCAAAAGTCATCTTACCGTAAGCATACGAAATCCAAATACTTATCCCAGTTCCTACTATCACAACTATGAGCTAGTCCTATGCTTTAAACACAGTGTAGCGGGAGGTTATTTAAAATTATTTATTATGTAAGAGTATGCCAGTAAAGAGTTCTGACCTTACAAGTAATACCCCAGTCTTAGAAATAAGCACTGGTGTATTGTTATCATAACAATAGTCAGACTGAACCTGTGTGGGATGTTTCCTTTCCCCTCCCGTGCAAATCTCGGGAGTTTCCCTGATTGCTGGTTTGCTTGTAGATTTTTGATGAAGACTCTTCCGTCGACTTTCTGAATCTACATAGGTGCACTCTGGACAGGAATTTACATACTGATTTATACATGGCCAGTAGAACTGGGTGGCTATTCTTTGTTTTGTGGCACCATTACCCAGGTGTTCACTCAAAGCTGATATGTGTCCCCAGCCTATAACCTTATTCCTATAGGTGGATGGTACAACAATTTGACCATGACTTTTCGTCCCTCTGCCAGCTTTCCTGTACAAGAGTCCATGTTCCATATAGAAATGTCCTTTCCTTGGAGCTTTATGTGTTTTTGATAATTTGCCAAAACAAGGCTTTAACGTGCTGTCTGCTTCTCGAGCCCGTTTCATTTCAGTCGAATGAAATGTTAATTTGGTGTCCCTCTCTATGTTCCTGGAGTCAGACCTGGTCTGGATTTCTGCCATAACCATAGGTTTTACAGGGTTTCCCAAGAAAACATATTTACGCCCCAACATTAGGGGGCAAAAGGGATCATCTAACACTGCTGCATTTATCTCCCCTTCCACATAGCGACAACTGACATGAATCTTTGCTATGGGTAAAGTAAGGGGTGATGTTCCTTTTAGTGGCCCTTGAATGTCTACTGTTTCTGTGGTGATTTGTTCAGGGCACACCAGAGATGCACACACGACTGCGTCATAAGACAAACCTGTGTCATACATTCCTGTGACTTGTTTGCCATTCACAGTCACTATCTCATGGGTAGGTGAGTGATGGAGGCTATTCTGACTCACAGTCAGTTCCTTCCTAACAGAAGTCCTCACCTGTAGACATGCAGCATGATGAAGGGGTTTTTTCCTCCCACATTCATCAGTGTTGTGGTTGCTCATCTTACAAAATTTGCACCACTTATCTCCCTGTTTGTAGGGTTTATTTTCCTGAGTCTGAGGGTTCTTGTCCTTATTATCAAATCTTGGCTTATTTCTGTATGGATGATCCTTCTGGTCAAACTTGGTATTCTGCGGTGGTGGTTTATATCGTTCTACCTGCTTCCTTTTTGTTCCTACCAATTCAGCTTGAGCTGCTTGGTATCTCTCTGCACATTTCAAAATGTCTTCCAGCCTCTCTGCTCCTTGTTCCATAAGGAATTTCCTCATTTCTTGAGACATGGAATCTTTCACTTGCTCTAACATAACCATTTCTTTCAGATCCTCGTAGGTTTTCTGATACTTACCTAAACAACTCCATTTCAACAAATACGTTTCTAGCCTAGCTGAGAACTGGTTATATGTTTCTCCAGGTAGAGGTTTAGAAGTTCTAAATTTCTTCCTATATGCCTCAGAGTTCTTTTCATACCGGATCAGTAAGGCTTGCTTTAGGATTTCATAATTCTCCTGATCTTCTTTGGGGAGTTTCAGGAACACATCATATGCAATACCTCTCAATCCCTGGGATAACTTTAGACTCCATTTTTCCTTTTCCAGTCCATATGTAGAGGCTAGCCTTTCATACCTATCCAGGTACGACTCAATTGCGTCCTCCTTTTCAACAAATGGATCTAGGTGGAAGTTCATGGCCCCATTTTCTGTGTTCTGAAAAGAGCTATTCGCAGAATGAGGTGAGCTATTACCATGGGTGATAGTCCCAGCCTGAAGTTCAAGATCAAGCTATCTCATTTTCAGCTCATGGTCTCTCTCTGCTTGTAACCTCCTTTCTTCTCTCTCAGCTTCTAATTTCTTGGCTTCTCTCTCTGCTTCTAATTTCTTGGCTTCTCTCTCTGCTTCTAATTTCTTGGCTTCTCTCTCTGCTTCTAATTCTAATTTCTTGGCTTCTCTCTCTGCTTCTAATTTCTTGGCTTCTCTCTCTGCTTCTAATTTCTTTGTTTCTCTCTCTGCTTCTAATTGCTTTGCTTCTCTCTCGGTGTACTTTTCACATTCCGTCGTGACATACCAGATCAGAGCGTCACCATCCATGCCAAGCTCTTTTCCCACCTGCAGTGTAGCAGACCTAAATTTGACCAAGTCAGCCATGATGTATCTGTAGTCTAGTAGGGCAAGCGATCTTACTCAAACTAATTTAATACAATATAATTAACTTAGTTAAAATTAAAGTTAATTAAACTGACTTCACCATATATGAAACAGCTTTCTTTATCTGTACTCAATGGTACTCCTAAAAATATAATTATTTCCTATATGTTACTCTTTCCAAAAAATTTTACAAAACAAAATTTTCTACACAGCAGAAATGGAAAGTTGGCTCAGGAATATCAAAGATATATCCCGCAGACGAGCCCCCACTGTAGCGGGAGGTTATTTAAAATTATTTATTATGTAAGAGTATGCCAGTAAAGAGTTCTGACCTTACAAGTAATACCCCAGTCTTAGAAATAAGCACTGGTGTATTGTTATCATAACAATAGTCAGACTGTGAAAACCCTGGCCCAGTTGGTAAGAAGTAGTACCAGGATTTAAGGTGTCTCCTCCCTGTGACTATCTTATGATTACTTTATTCTAGGGGATAAGTAAAATGTACATTCACTGAACCCACAAAATGGAAGAAGTGAATAAATCCTCAGGTACAGTTAAAATAGTTTAATAATTACACTACTATTCTATTTCTACTAGTTGGAAAAGAGTATACACATACATATATAAAAATATTCACACAATTACTATTATTGTCGGTTTAGACTTCAAGATCTTAAATAATAAAGTTACTGAAATCACTGTTATTAGTCCTTTGAATTTAAGGATAACTGTCATCAGTTGACTGAGTTTCTGTATGGTTACTTATTGTTTTCAACTATTGGCTGTTTCACATGTATAGGTGGTCAGTGTCAAACAGGACACTTATCTTTCCAACTTGATACTGCTGAAACTGAACTGTCCTTTGCTGATATCAGACTTGGTAGGCCCAACAGTAGGGATGCCAATGACCAGTTGAAGTTCACTCTTTGGGGTCCTGCACTTTTGTGGGATTGCCTCGGATGAACGACACCGGCTTCTGATACTGGACAGTCTGGTTTGAGTTATTTCATGGAACCTGCAACATATCAGCCTTGGCTAGTATCTGGCTAGACTTGTAGCTGACTAGCACAGATGTCAGACCAGTCAGTCATCAGATGTCACCGTTATACAATCATAGTAAGTAAGGACATCATTTCAGTGATATAGCATTAATATTAACATTTCAATTAAGTGTAACTGACTAGCACATAAGTCAGACTAGTCAGTCATCAGGTGTCAAAGTTATACAGTCATAGCAAGTAACATCATTTCAATGATACAGAATTAATATTAATATATCCGTAATAAACATCATCTGGTTTACTCTGCTCCTATACATCCTTTTCTGATCTATAACTTGATCCTTCTAAATCATATCAAGTACAAATTCAAATACTGATGCTATCTTAGCAACTACCCAAAATTAATACATAAAATAAATAAAGTGAGTGACCACGTGATCAGGTTGCTTTCTACTGAAACTGGCTGTAGAACACTCCAGTTTACCAGCTGTAAATGGGTACAAAGTTGTGCGCTCGAACTAGGGAAGGCAAAGGCAGCGAGGAAGGGGACTAGTCACCTTAACCTCGTAAACGGGGATCTTCCATGATGAAGTTTCTAACACTTCATTTCCCTATGACAATCTCTGCCATGGGACTGCCTTTATCTTCTTAAGCGATAAAGCAATATGATAAATATATCTTCATTAGGCTGTGGGGCTATTTGTGATTAATTTTTGTACAAGCAACAATCATCCACAATGCACATGTTTAGATCATACAATACATTATATCAATGACTATTATACAGGCATATTTTGTGAATTCTATATGAACCTGAAATAACAAATATTATACACAGTAGTTATCATAATTTCGCTTACCCTCAGACTTCAGATACTGGACTTAAAAATGTTTCTGGCGATCCGCTCACAATTCATGGGTCGTGGCGAAACTCTGCCTCCAGTCTGTCTCAAACCTACTTCGTTGTGTATCCCTCCAGTTTTACCGATACGCTTTAAATACGTATAGCGCGGACGAATCGGAGAGTACCGACGTCACAGCTTAAACCTAAGCCTGAAAAATCCTTCCCGAACAGTGATTTCGGCCAATCTGTGCGTCGACTGAAATTTTGCCTTTATCATTCTCGGCATATATAACATCCATATTGTTCCATCTTATCTAGTTTTATCCAGCCGATAAATCTCTATCTTCCTATCCCTGTAATTTCCCAAACTGTTATTTGTTGATTTTAATATTTAGAACAGAAGTGGGTTTACCAGCTGTTAGCGTAACTGTGGGCAGCCGAAATACGCATATATCTCCGTAAATGAGAACTTCCTACCGTTCCTTCTTATATGCAGTTATACACAATCCTTCCCTGTACTGAAATGTAAAATCCTTTTCATACTGATTCCCGTCTGCTTTTATTTATCCTTGGCGATTTCCTCTGTCTGATACACATTTCGCTGATACGCCCCATTTTGAATGCGGTCAATCGATCGTTGACAGGTTTATAAATCTAACTGAACCCGTTTGCAATGACTTGAAACCATTTTGCGACACACAGTTCAATCTAGTCCTCTGAATTGCTACCGCTAATCAGTCTAAAGCTATCTACTTGTTCTGTGCGAACTTCTGTCATCCACAGGATTCACTTCTTAAGAGCCCGGCAATACACATCTTGCCACTTTGGTTACCCAGACTGTACTAATTTCTTTTGTCATTAAAATCATTGTCCCCTGATCCGTTCTTGTTTATCAGTCAATCCAATTGGTCTATCCTCTTCCTACTCACCGACAACGAGCTTTCTCGTACAGTGTGGGCAGGGAATGTTTGCTTCATGTGAAGGTTTTATTTCACGGTCTTTTTTAGCTTGTCTCCGCTGTTCCGCTGCTGCTCTTCTGGATGATTCGCATGCCGCTGCACCTTTACGAAGAGATGTGCGCCAAGCAGTTCGGTCTTGCGCAGCAGCTTCCCATATGTCTGGGTTTATGTCAAAGGTTTTCAATGACGTCTTTAACGTGTCTTTGAAGCGCTTCTTTTGGCCACCATGGGAGCGTTTACCCTTCTGCATCTCACCATAAAAGAGTATCTTTGGCAGTCGATGGTCTGGCATGCGGACTACATGACCTGCCCAGCGAATCTGTGACTGCATCAGAATAGTATGGATGCTAGGGATACCAGCTCTGTCAAGAACGGCGGTATCCGGGGTCTTGTCTTGCCATTTGATGTTCATTATCTTCCTGAGACAGACTGTACGAAGTGGTTTAGCTTCTTTACGTGGCGCCTGTATACAGTCCATGTTTCGCATGCATAAAGCAGCACTGGAAGCACCGCAGCTCTGTACACCTTCAGCTTTGTCTGTAGACTAATGCCACTTCGATGCCAAACGTTGGTGTATAGTCTGCCAAATGTGCTGCTGGCTTTGGAGATCCTGGTGTTTACCTCATCATCAATGACGATGTTCTGGGAAAGTGTGCTACCAAGGTATGTGAATCTGTTCACAACATTCAGTTTCTCACCATTTACCTTGATGATTGGCTCAGTATAAACTGTGCCAGGAGCTGGTTGGTACATGATTTCTGTTTTCTCCGTGTTGATGGTAAGCCCAAAGTTGGCACATGCTTCGGAGAATCTATCCACGCTGTGCTGCAGCCGCACTCCACCTCCACGTGGTGGTCCTGGAAACAGTCTGCAGCAGTGCAGTCTGGCTGAGCGAGTGCGGATCGCAATGGGAAAGCAAACTCGGTCCCTAAAAAATGCCGTGCTGAAGTCGGATGTGTCGACCGAAAGGTGCAGATATCACAGCTTAGGCGTAAACAGACACAACGTAACCACCGTCCTTTTCAGGGCGAACGAAGAAGAAGAAGCCTCTGAGCCAGCACTAAGGGCAGAATCGTCAGCAAACAGAAGATCTCTGATGGTGTGTGATTTGACCTTGGTTTTTGCTTGAAGCCTCCTAAGGTTAAACAATTTTCCATCAATACGATATCTGATGTCGATTCCTGTGTCCCCGTCTCTGAAAGCATCAGTCAGCATAGCAGAAAACATGATACTGAACAGAGTCGGTGCAAGTACACACCCTTGTTTAACTCCGTTTGAGACATATAAAATGATTAGAGGACACGATTTCGTTCAAATGACATCCACTGATGTAATAATATAAATCAAGTGCACCATCTTTCATTGTTACATTATTCGAACTATGAAAACAAAATAGTGGACATAGAACGAATACAATTTACTCGTGCAGTATCTGAAAGTCTAAGATTGCTCGATACCGAATCATGAAAGAAGTAAACGAAAAGCGAAATTTTATGGAACAATTTATATCTGTTATTGCACTCACTTAACTTTATATCATATGCGAGTAGCCATTTGAAGTAACAAGATGAGACATGGTCCGTAACCAGACGATACGTCAAGGCCTAAATACTCAACCCCTGCAGACCCAAGTAGAATAATTCCAACTAAGATGGTTTGGCCATGTCTGCAGAATGGGAGAAGATCGGCTGCCACGGCAGGTATGGGAGGCTAAGAGCCAGGGATCCAGACCTCCAGGACGACCCAGAGTCCGCTGGGAGGACAACATTAGACAATCTCTGAGGGACCGAGGACTGGAATGGACCCAGGCCAGAAGGAAGACAGCGGATAGGATAGTCTGGCGCTCTCTCTTCCAAACCTCTACACCTCACGGTAGAAGAGGAACGAGTAAGTAAGTAAGCGAGTAGCCGTAATCGCCCGTGTCAGTGCTGGCCAGAACACGGTAGTTTATAATGTGCCAATATATTTAAAAGTCCCTTGTTGTTTAAGGGATTCTCTGAATAGACAAACAATTGTACTACTGCACTCTTGGGCATGCCGTGCACGGCTAAAAATATGAGGTTGTACATAGGACTGGCAAACTCATCATGTACAACTAATTGCTACAGAAACCCCCGCAGCAGAAGCATGTGGATGTTTGGTGCAGGTGTCCTGCAAGGGGACCAACTACAAAATGGGCTCCGTGATCCGTAAGGAGCGCAAAGGAAAAGGATGATGATGAAATTATTTAAAATAAATGACTTGTTTTTTACTTGTCCTCTCGGAAGACCTTAATACTGTGTCTAGTAAATGTGTTATAAATATTTATACAATACCAAAACCTACCCTCTGTCCTGTACTTACTGTTCTTAGTCTTCTATCATTTACTAGACACAATATTAAGGTCTTTGTCTTGTGTGGACTGGCCTATACTGTATAACAGGGGAACAACAGAAGTGATTGCGTCATTAATAGACTGGACTGCCCATGGTAAACTTCCGGTGTTATGTGTTGTGGGTCACACTAATGACCCGTCATCGAAGCATCATTTTCGGTGATGCCTAGATGGTAGGGAGGATAGTGTGATTCGCTTGCATAGGAAGGTCCCGGGTTCGAGTCCTGGGTAAGCCACTCACGTCTGTTGTTTTTCTGTTGTCTAGTTTTCTACTTGTTTATTTCTTACGAGTGCATGAAAACATACCTTTATGTTTGTCTAATATTTATTTACTATAAAAAGGGGCTGCATGCAAATCTGCAGCTCTATACGGTGAGTGGAAAATACAGAATTTGAGCATCAAAGAAGTGAAATACCACAAATATATAAGCCTAACGTGGAGTTAAGTAAAAGTGTGTTAAAAACATAAATAAGAATTAATCTACAAGAGGGATTATCAGGTCCTTACATGATCTTCACCAATGGTGGATGCTTATTCCCTGTTTCCCACTATCGAATCCTTATTCCTTTTCCCTCAATGTGAAGTCCCTATTCCCCATTCCCCCAATGTAGTGTCACTGCTTGTAGTTTCAGTATCTAGTCTTCCGCTTCAATAAAAATGTTGAATAAACAATTTTATTTGGCCCGTTTCCACAAAATCTGGTTGACATAAATCATTTCGTTGATATTTCATAAACCAGACATGACGGTTCAAAAACACTGAAGGTCATTTACAGTCAATTTTGACATTTGTCATCTGCTGATTTTTATACACAAAGAGGTGATTTTTGTGTGAGTCTAAATAATATTTTCTGAAAAACTATACTGTAAAATAAAAATCAATAATTGTCAGGGTTTTTTTATTCCAACAAGCTAGCACGCACGTGTAAAAGTAAACGATAATTACGTGGTATGAAATGAGTTGTGAGTGTCCTATGGGTTAAGTGGTTAGTGAGCTGTCATTTGACTGTACATTTACCTGGTAGCGAAACGCTCCAGTGTAGTCAGCTGTATTTGGTTACCTGACTCTGCTCTTGAGTTATGGAACGCAAAGGCAGCCAGGAAGGGAAGTAGTCACTCTACCTCATTAAAAAGGTGTACCTGTTATAGTGGTCTCTAACACTTTATTTCCCTAGGGCAGTATCTACTATGGGGTTACCGATATCTTTTATATGTGTTTTACCAAGTACGTGTGTTGTTGTTTGCTTGAGCGTTTTGATTTAAAGATTTAAAAAAAAAACAACAACAACATTCATACAAAAGAAAAAAATATTAAATGACATAAAAACACTAAATGTTACTCAGAGGTGTACCTCTTTTATACTCGTATATAATTTAGCATCATCAATTTTCCTTTAAACTCCTTATAGCCACGGAACCACCAGTACAACTAATCCCCATGCAAGTAGACTACACAGTGGCGTCACTAGGGGGGTGCGGACCGCACCGGGTGACACCATCAGAGGGTATGACACCAAAATGACTGGTTATACAATGTTTGTGCAGTGTTTCAGCAGAATTTTTTTTTTAAAATAAAAATATCCCTGTAGTTAGTTATAACCACAAAAACATTTTTCGTAAGCCCGGCTTACATGTACTGTATCAATATACAAACGTTTTTACTTCGAAATCTGTTGCTTTCTTACCGAATTTTCACTTTAACCACATGAAACTATGTAAATGTAAATGTACATTTAGGCTGTGCGTATGATATTGTAATTTAAAGGTGTAATTTTAATTTTGCTAGTTGTTTATGTCACTACTATTGCCATTACATTCAGTGATATACGGGAATTACGATTTACGAGTAACATTAGTACAAAAAAACATTACTAAGGATTCTGTATGGTCTGGTACGGGAGGAGGTCCATGGGGGTAACACCATGAGTTACCGCACTGGGTGACACCAACCCTAGTGACGCCACTGAGACTACATCAAGTCATGCATGTCCTCCTGCAGCCGTGGTTTCTGTAGTAATCACTTTTACGTGATAAGGTTGCCAGCTCTTTGCGTGAATCCATATTAGTCGCCTCCTATGACATGCTTAAGGGTCCAGTAGCCCTACACATTCGATACTTACTTAGAGACCAAGGGAGATAACTGAGTGTGGCTGACATGTACTTGTAAAGTAACCTTAACGCTTTTCCTGTTTTCTTGTGATGGAGATTCCTCAGGCGCTCGTCTAATTAGTATACTGAAGCACATTAAAAACGCACCACCTGTATAATCCAGGAACAGAGTGTGAAATGTAAATATAAGTGTGCACAAGTTTACATATTTGGAATCTTTATTCATTTTCCTATGAATCCATGCTGGTCATTAATTTGTACATTTGATTGTTATGAAATTCATTGCATTCTGTGCAGGCAAGGGAGAAAACCAAAAATACAAAAAAATGCACGTGCATTATCCTGCTGGAGAAGCTGCAAGTCTGGATTAATTGTGAACGCAGGAGCAACCAGTGCATCCAGAACCTCATCTCGATATGTCACAGCATTAACATTTCCACGGAAGACGTGAAGAGGCAAGCGATGGTGAAAACTGAATCCTCCCCAAATGTGAATACTGCCACCTCGAAATCGGTTGACACAGCAATCTGCAAAGCGCTCTTCACACCGTCGCTAAATCCGCATACGTCCATCTGCAAAGGATATGTTGAATCTGTTCTCGTCTGTGAATAGGACAGCATTCCACTGCAGTCTAGTCCATCTGATATGTTGCTCTGCCCATTGCAGGCGCTGCTAACGATGTCTGTGAGTCAAGTTTGGCCCAACATAAGGTCGTCTTGCAGTAAGGCCTGTATCTCTGAGTCGTCGTATGACTGTCATTCGAGAGATTGCCCATGTCTACCCACTATTGCTCTTGCTGTTTGACTTGCCGGGAGAGTACGATTCCTTAGGTGACTCAGCACAATATGACGATCTTGCGCAGGGGTAGTAACTCGTGGTTGGCCACTCCGAAGTCTATCCCGGGCACTGCCAGTGGTTCCGTAACGTTCATTGAGACGTACAATAGTGCTGTGGTGGCAATTCATCCTTCTGGCAATGGTCCGCGAGCTCATTCCGGTCTCCAACATACCAATGGCTCGTTGGCGGTCGTTTTCAGATAGTCGTGGCATTTCAAGCACATGTACTGGGTGTTTTGTCTCAACGGCCTTTTTATACCGAGTATACTGCCACAACGCTTACACATTTTCAGGGTCATAGCTGTTGAGAATCGTGTTGCACGTGTAACTTTCATCGTTTTCATGTAGTCTGTACACACACCCATGGGTTGAATCTTGCACTTTCCATTCCAGCAGCCATTTGCTCTCTACCTCATGGCAAACACGGGGAAAATCCATTCCCACACTTTTTTTTGCCAGCTTCTCGGCATCAGTATATATAAAATAGTGGTGCGTTTTTAATGTGCTTCAGTATATATTATTCCCCCTCCGTAGAACCACCAGATCACAGGGTCTGTTATATTTCGATATGAGCCTTAATATAACACACGGTGTATTACATATTTTACGAAAACCTACATACTATCTCCTCACTTTGAGTGTGACATAGGATTTAATAAATTGGGGGTGGGTGGGGGGGAGGGAAAGGGGGAGAGGAGGGGAGGGAGGAGGAGGAAGTGGGTGGTAGGTTAAGGGTTTAAAGGGAAAAAATTTAGAATTGCAAACTTCAAAACAAATGAGTTTTTTACCTGCGTAATTCTTACACACATGAAATGCAACAAACGATATTCTTTTTGTAAAGAACCTTTTTTTTTTTTTTTTATCAAAACTGAAAGCAGATAGAATTGCTATTGTTCATTTATGCAGGTGGCCGGTAGATATTGTGGATATGAACAAATATTGAAAACTGGGCGCTGGTCCACATTAAAACATAGTTGAAGACCAATAATGTTTTGTGAATCTGGACAGCCTAAGCAGTGATTAACATTTTTTCACCTTGGTTTCAATTTAAATGATAGAACTGGATATGCTTCGTATTTACCGAATCCAGCGGCGTGCTTTAATATTGTTATGAATTTCATGTAATTTCATTAAAATGTATTTAGAACAACAAAGAAAAAAACACCGACTATGTTAAGGTTAAAAAGTGCGCGCCTCACAAAAACGAGGCAAAACTCCCATCGACTTCTGCTTAAAAAAAAATACGATCTACATGACCACCAGGCACGCTTATTGTCATGTTCTTTTATACTCCTCAGGGAGGATGAGACCTCCACTGCAAAATTCACATTCTTTTTTCTTTTGTAATCCGACGTCAGTTGTACTGCACTAACGTTTGCTAGGCTAACAGATGTCATTTTCGTCATCCTGTTTATTGTTGCTTTTTTTACTGTTTTTTTTGCGTTTAGTCTATGCTTTACTTTCTTTTCTATACTATTTTCATTATTTTCTCCCCGATGAAGACAGTGGGCTCGTAACTTTGACTATTTCTTTGTCCTTTATCCTGGTAAGTCAAACATTATCCATTTGCATTAACGCCACCGTCTGTGCTAGAAAATATGTCTGAGTATATGTATATGTATATATATATATATATATATATATATATATATATATATATATATATATATATATATATTATATATATATATATATATATATATATATATATATATATATATATATATATATATATATATATTACCTGTCACAAAAAGTAGGGGATATTTTAAGATAGTATGTGTTATTTTACAAAAGATTGGATTTCGTATTTTAATGGTTGCATGGACATATCGAGCACGCTTTTCTCCACTCTCACGTGCAATATCATGTTGACCTGGTGACTCGTGGTGAGTAAGCCAATCCCAAGAACTGAAGTGGGGGCCCATCCGTAAAGTTCACACATTATTCATTTTCACAAAAATGCGTGAATCTCGGGTTTGATGAACACTACTCACCATGACAGGTATAAAAAGACTCTGCAACAGATAAAATTTCTTTTCTTTGTCATGGAACGTTTGACAGAACAGCAGAGATGGATAGGCTTAGGCATGTTGCAAACCGGAGTCGGCAAGTGGATGTTGCTCGGAACCTCAATGTTTCACAGTCAGTTGTCAGCAGACTGTGGAACAGGTATCAAAATTTCCGCACAGTGGCTGATCTGCCTCGGACTGGTCGCCCAAGAGTCACTACACGCCGCCAAGATCAACTTCTTGTTACTCAGGCCCTCAGAACATGGACTCTAAATGCTACTCAACTTCAGCAACACCTTCAACAGACCACTGGGATCCGGGTCTCAACTCAGACAGTATGAAACCGTTTTCACCAAGTGCAACTAGCCTCACGCAGACCGTTTGTAGCTTTGCCCATGTCACCACAACACAGGCGAGCAAGAATGGATTGGTGCCAACGTCATCATCGGTGGAACAATCAACAGTGGGCATCAGTGACGTTTTCTGATGAGTCCCGTTTCGTTTCGGATTTTCATGATCGTCGAATACGTGTCTGGCGACGGCGAGGTAAGCGTTACCAGCCTCCTGCAACTGTTGCACACAACCGTTATGGAGGTGGCAGTGTAATGGTGTGGGCAGGCAGCTGTATGAATGACAGGACCGACCTTCACATATGCTAGGTCAATATCACAGGGCTCTGCTACCGTGACAACATCATCGAACCTATCGTTGTGCCATTTGCTCAACGGCACGGACCAGATTTCATCTTCCAGGATGACAATGCACGTCCTCACCGTGCTCGCGTCGCCCAAGATCACCTTCAGATGCAGCATATCCGAACGTTACCGTGGCCGCCGATGTCTCTCGACCTGTATACTATTGAGCATTTGTGGGACCTCCTGAATAGACGCGTCCAACAACGTCCAGCCGCTCCACAGACTCTTCAGCACTTAGCCCAGGCCCTTCAGCAGGAGTGGCAGAGAATTCCTCAAGACAACATCAGAAGGCTTATTTGCAGTATGAGACGTCGTTGCAATGCATGTTTAGCGACAAAGGGGGGTCCTACACGTTTTTAGAAATATTGGAATATTTTTGTGAAAATGAAGTACCTACCCCGCCTTGGTTGCCAGTGCGACTAAAATCATGTGAGTAAAGCCATAACCCTTCTTATACCGCAAATGTCTTGTTATGATGCTCAAGTTTACATGTACGAAGGAATAAATGAACTAATTTGAAATATATTGTCTTTGGATAACTTTTAAATTCAATATCCCCTACTTTTTGTGACAGGTATATATGGTCAATGATTTCTTTAAAATGTGTAATTTTCCCACGCGCAAGCACAACAACGCGGAAAACAAAAGCCTAAAGCAGTGTGACGTCACAAACACGCCCCTGGTTACCTGCTGTCTCTCACAACAAACAGCAGTTTATAGAGTAAAGTTTACAAACGTTTTAATGTATTTCCTAACCACCCCCCTTCCCCCCTCCTGTTATCCGCCCAAACCGCTCACTTACCACAGCTTGCTTATATCCCCGTTTACTGCTGGTTTTATTTTTATCCTACCTGGAAA